>AAPY01522437.1:0-10374 GCA_000181375.1 Tupaia belangeri
CCCACGATGTACGTTTTAGGCTTTAAATTATTAAGGCGATCATTCTTTTAGCAGTGTCATGTTTGCAAGATATTTTTAGTTTTGGCCTTTAATTTTAAAAGCCTGATTTTAAAGTGCTGCCTGTGAGTAAACTCTTGAATAAAAACAAAATGTAAAAAATTAAAAAAAAAAGAATAGAAATAGGTAATACAAGAAAAAAATGTGATTAGTTACCACTCTAATTCTTTTTTTTCTAAGAACTCTTTATTTAATTTCATTATTATTATTTTTATTAAAATTTGCTATAAGTCATGTAAACTCACCAGAGAGATTTAGGAAAGAAAGTGAGAAAGCAAGTTACCGCGTCTGAGACTCAAACTGCAATAAGTCTTGTGGGAGCCTAGGACATTTTTTTAAATTTTAATTTCTTTTATACATTCAATCACTATGCTTCACTTCTCTTGTAAAGTGAATTTTCCAACATGAATACATTTTTTCACCTGTCCAGTTAGAGATGCCCTATATGTTATCATCAACAGATAACAATCCATTTCTATGCCCCATAAAGGTCTTGCCTCTCTTTTTTTTCTCCTTAATGTCTTTCCCCAGACTCTCCTTCTCCCATCATCTTCTCACATTAGGATCTTAACTGCCATGACACCTGTTGATCCCCACTGTAATTCTTTGAGAAGATATTGGATTGTAAGAGTCACAATGTATTTTTAGTTTTTTTTTCTTTTCTATGGAAAAATGTATCAACTTTTTTGACAGCCAATAATATTGCCTCAATATTACCAAAAGTAAATAAATACTTGAGTAAATATTGGACATGCCACCTATTTTTCTAAAAAAAAGTAATTGAAATGCAGACATACTTATTAATTTCCATAATCTCTGTGTCTGCTTTTCTGCTACATAACAACAGAAATATGTCCAACAGAAACCACATAATGTACAAAGGAAAAAAAATATTACAGCCTCCCAAAAAAGAAAAAAAAAGTTTTATAAACTATGCTTTCAAATGTACATAAATGGATAACTCAAAAATATTCCATTTTCTATCATATAATTCTAATACCAATTCCTCAAACAACAGTTATATAAAAGCAATCAAAAACTATTAAAGATTTAATGTTTTAAAACAGTTTTCTGAGACCTGTAGTTGTCATAGTCATTTATTGTTGAACTCAAACATAGCTAAGTGCAGTTTGAGTCCTGAACACAGTGCTTTGAAACATTGCCAGAACTGCGCCAGTGTGGGTACATGCCTAAGATCTCAGGAAGAGAATGGAGAGAAAGAGATTACAGCATGACTATTCTCTCTAAGGGTAATTTCTTACTTTTTCTCTCACTGTGTCTGTTTCTTTCTCTCTCTCTAGCAAGCACACATGCCCTAAGGCAAAAACTTTTACAAAAAAAAAAAAGAAATTAAACCTGTTTGCAACATTTACATAGGACTACTTATGATAATATTGATAGAAAAATTAAAATGTATAATAAGAAAAGTAGATACACAAAGTGACATGCTATATACAAGGAAAAATCAGTAGAAATTAGGACAGAAATAGAAGTTATGATATTCCAGGAGAACAAGATATTTCTTGTTTTCTGAATATTAAAAAGAAAACTATTCATATCTGTTGTGATGACAACTATGATAAGCCATGGAAATTTAAAGTTCATTATAAGGAAAACAAGAGACTGTAGAGAAGAGATCTGGAAAAAAATTATCATTGATTGTATCATTCAGAGCCAAAAGATGGGCCAACCAAGATCTTTAGATGCTGAGATCCAGTTTTAAATCACTTTGGCACCACCTGAAACTGAAAGAATTATTCCAGTGTTAACATAGGCTCTTAATTTGGTATTTCTTGGTATAACCTCAGGGATTCATCTGTGGAAAATTACACAAAAGTCACCATTTTCTTTAACATGACAATCAATTTGTGAAATTGAACTGCTGGATCTTTGTTTTGTCACCAGATGCAAAGCAGTGTGTCCAGTGCCCAACTCAAGAGTATCCAAACAGTGAAAGAACCCACTGCCTCCCCAAACATGTGACATTTCTGGCTTTTGATGATGTTCTGGGGCAAGCCATGGCCTGCATGGCTCTGTATTTCTTTTTCCTCACAGCTATAGTTTTGGGAGTCTTTGTGAAGCACAGAGACACTCCCATTGTCAAGGCCAACAACCAGGCTCTCAGCTTTATTCTGCTGATCTCCCTCCTGCCGTGCTTTCTCTGCTCCTTGCTCTTCATTGGTCATCCTAATGTAGCCACCTGTGTCCTCCAACAAGTCACATTTGGCCTTGTCTTCACTGTGGCTGTTTCCACTGTTTTGGCCAAAACCATTACTGTGATTCTGGCATTCAAGGCCAAGAAGCCTGGAAGAACAATGAGGTGCTTGCTGCTCTCAGGGGCTTCTAGCTCTGTCATTCCCATTTGCTCTCTTATCCAAATTATTATCTCTGGAATTTGGCTGGGAACTTCTCCCCCTTTTGTTGACATAGACTCATATTCTGAGCCCAGAAACGTTCTCATCGTGTGCAACAAGGGCTCAGTCACTGCCTTCTACTGTGTCCTGGGCCACCTGGGCTTCTTGGCTCTGGGAAGCTTCACTGTGGATTTCCTGGCCAGGAACCTGCCAGACACATTCAATGAAGCCAAGCTCCTCACATTCAGCATGCTGGTGTTCTGCAGTGTCTGGGTCACATTTGTCCCTGTCTACCACAGCACCAAGAGGAAGTTCATGGTGGCTGTGGAGATTTTCTCCATCTTGGCCTCCAGTGCAGGGCTCCTCGATTGCATCTTTGCCCCCAAGTGCTATATTATTTTGATAAGGCCTGATAAGAATTCTTGGAAAGCTTTAAAAAACAGAAGAGTTTCCGAATAAAGTATAGGGTTTATATCATAAGACTGTATTGTAATTTTAGAGATTTAAACCAAAAAGGTACTGACTTTATATTCTTATAAAGTAATTGAAAATGACTGTATTCTTAAGTTCATTTTTAAAACAATCATTGTATGCATCTAATCTTTGACAGTTATTATACTTTCAACAATGATTGGTATCTTAAATTAATGAGTATTTTTTACATTATGGATATTGCTTAATGACAAAACTTTATTAACTATTTTGTATATATTGTGTTCTCCTAAAAAGCTTTTTATTTTTTTATAGTCAGAAACAATGTCTTTACTTCCATAGCTGGTTTATTGGTTTGTATCTTTTCTCTCTTTTTTAGGAACGTCTTGCTTTATTTAACTTTATTTCTTATTTTGATGACTATAATTTATTTTAACTTGAACAGAGAGTCAGGGAGAGTGAGAAAGCAAGCCACCAGGTCTGGGACTCAAACTGATGTCTATCATGTCAGATTCCAGTGCTGTCAACTACTACACCACCTGCTGGCCACTGAAATTCAAAAGTGATGCCAAGAACCTAGACTGGGGAAAAAATAGTACTTCAATAAATGGTACTGGATATAGTGGTTATCAATGTCAGAAAAAAAATTATAAACTTAAATGTAAGACACAAAACAGAACTACAGAAGAAAGAATAGGGGAAATACCTCAGGTATTTTTTGGGAAACTGATTTTTAAAAGAAGAACTGAAAATCCAAGGCAACAAAAGCAAAAAAATACACCTGATATTATAGCAACAGGGCGAAGAGACCTGTCTCAGGAAAGGGTCAATGTATTTTTTTTTCTGACACTTTTTTAAAATTAATTTACGTTAAGTCCCTAAGCATCATCACAGCATACAAAATGTGATTTTTCCATCCAGAATATACTGCATAATGGCTTAATAATGCATGTTATTGTCAATAATTTTCCATACACACACACACACACACACACACACACACACACACACACACACATTCATTACCCCTATTTATGACCCTCTGCCCTTTCCCACCCTCTTCTTTGTTTTAACATTTATAATATTAAATATTATTATTTTTTCAATATTTTCTAAAGATAAATAATACATTTTTCTTAACAATTCTTTAGTTATCAAAACAACAGAATATTTTACTACATCCATTGGTCATTTGTGTTCCACTGTGGCCATTCATGTCCTTTACAAGCACATTAATAACTTGTAATTGCATATTTCACTTTATTACCTTGTTCTTTAAAATTACAGCCTTAACAAGTGTTTTCCTCTTGAACATTATTGTCACTTGCACATGTTTTCAGTGAAGATTATCCCGTATGTTTCAGAATATGTATAACTCCTGGACTCCGTATGTCAAATGCCAATAGTGCTCCAGACTTTTTGACAACCAAAATACCCATTCCTGACTGTAAAATTCTCGCCAAGAATTCAAAAGTATTGCCCCTTTGGTTGAGAATTATTCATCTGGATATGTTTTATGTTTATTTTTAATTTCTAGTTTTATTCCAGTTCTAGTTTTAACTGGCAATTATAAATAAGATTATTATCTTTTAGCTGTGATATTTTTACTCTAGGTAAATTAGTGTTTCACCTTATGTCTCAGTACCTAATTCTCTTCACCATCCTTTTTTTAATGGTCATTCCTTTCTTTTTTTAATTTTTAATTTTTATTTTCATTATCATCATAATCTCCTTTATATTACATTGGATTACATATAACTTTACAGTGCATTACATTGCTTTTTCAAAAGGAAATGCCATGCTTCTCAGTCAATACAGAGACATTAATCTCCCCGGTTCATCATTCAATAACTTTTCTATGTTTTTCCCAATCATTATTATTATTATTATTATTATTTTTTAAAACAGTCAATCACTATTTCTATTTTGCTTGTAAAAAGACTACCCATCACGAAATACTTCTCAGACCAATCCAGTTGAAAATACTATACATGTCATCATCAACAGGTAATAAGCCATATCTGTTTCTCACTAATGTCCTGACTCTCTATTGTTCTCTTGCTATCTTTCTCTAACCTCTTCTCTTCATTCCCCCCCATTCCACACTATCCTATTCTCATTAAGTACCTTCACTGCTTTTATGTCCTCCAATTTTTTGCTCTGTACCATAGAGTACGGATAGTCGGTATATATTGAGTGGATACATACAATATCTTTCTTTCATAGCCTGGCTTACTTCACTCAACAATAGATTCTCCATATCTGACCACTTTCTATCAAATGTCAGGGTCTTGTTATTTTTTATGGCTGAGTAGTATTCCGTAGAGTATATATACCACACTTTTCCAATCCATTCATCGGTTTGTGGATATTTAGGTTGGTTCCATGTCTTGACAATTGTGAATAATGCTGCAATAAACATTGATGTGCAAACACTTTTCTTACTGTGCGTTCTCCTGTCTTTCGGGTAAATACCCAGAAGTGGGATTGCTGGATCAAATGATAGTTCTATTTGTAGATCTTTGAGGAACCTTCATATTGTTCTCCACAGTAGTTGAACTAGTTTACATTCCCACCAACAGTGTAAGAGGGTTCCCTTTTCACTACATCCCCGCCAACACTTATCACTTTTTATATTCTTAATCTTTGCCATTCTGACAGGGGGTTAGGTGGTATCTCATTGTAGTTTTTTTCTGCATGTCCATTATGATGAGGGATGTTGAGCATTTCCTCATATGCTTTTTGGCTGTTCATATGTCTTCCTTAGAGAGATTTTTGTTCAGCTCATTTTCCCATCTTTTAATTGGGTTAATCATTTTTTTCACATAAGGCACTTGAGCTCCCTGTGTATTCTGGATATCAGTCCCTTGTCTGAGGCATATTTAACAAAAATATTTTCCTATTCTGAGGGTTGTTGGTTCACACTTGTTACTGTGTCCTTTGCTGTGCAGAAACTTCTTAGTCTAATATAGTCCCACTTGTCTATTTTAGGGATTATTGCCTGTGCTTTGGGAGTCTTATTTAAGAAGTCTTTGCCTACTCTAATGTCTCCCAGAGTTTCCCCAGCATTTTCCACCAGTAGTTTTATTGTTTGAGGTCTTAGGTTCAGATCTTTGATCCAATTTGAGTTGATTGTTGTTAATGGTGGTGTTGTTAATGTTTCTGCAGATGGATACCCAGTTTTTCTAGCACCATTTACTAAAGAGATTTTCCTTTTCCCAATGGATTGACTGATATCCTTTGTCAAAGATAGTTGGCTGTAAGCTTTGGGGGTAATTTCTGTGGTCTCTATTCTCTTCCATTGGTCCACATGTCTGTTTTTATGCCAATACCATGCCATTTTGATGACCACAGCTTTATAGTATATCTTGAGATCAGGGAGTGATATGCCTCCTACTCCTTTCTTCTTGCATTGGATTGCTTTTGCAATAAAAGGTCTTTTATGATTCCAGACAAATTCTATGATTGTCTTTTCTACGTCTGTGAAGAATATTTCTGGTATTTTGATTGGAATTGCATTAAACATGTAGATTAATTTGGGTAGAATTGCCATTTTGATTATGTTGATTCCTCCAATCAAGGAGCATGGGATGTCCTTCCACTTTTTTATGTCACTTTCAATAACTATTTTAAAGATTTTCATAGTTTTCTTTATAAATATCTTTGAATTTTTTAGTTAAGTTTATCCCTAGGTAACTTATACATCTTGTGGCTATGGTGAAAGGGATTCTTTTCTTCAGCTCTGCTTCGTTCAACTTGTTGTTCATAAATAGAAATGCTATAGATTTTTGGATATTGATTTTGTATCCTGCCACCTTACTGTATTCACTTATTACTTCAAGAAGTTTTTTCATGGAAACCTTTGGGTCTTCTAAGTATACTATCATGTCATCTGAAAATAAAGATATTTTCAACTCTTCTTTGCCTATTCAAATGCCTTTAATATTGTTCTCTTCTCTGATTGCAATAGCTAAGACTTCCAGTACTATATTTTTTAAAATTTATTTTATTTATTCATTCATTTATTTTTTTATTTGATCAGACAAACACACACACACACACACACACACACACACACATACATACACAGAGAGAGAGAGAAAGAGAGAGAGGAAATGAGAGAGAGAGATAAAGTGAGAAACAAAGCCACGAGGTCCAAGAGTTGAACTGTGGTCACCCATGTGGGAGTATCCAGTGCCTTAACCACCATACCACCTGCTGGTCCCGCTTCCAGTACTATATTGAAGCGCAGTGGAGAAAGTGGGCAGCCTTGCCTAGTACCTGTTTTCAGAGGAAAAGCTTTCAGCTTTTCCCCATTCAGTATAATGTTAGCTGCAGGTTTTTCATAGATTGCTTTCATTGTGTTCAGAAATGGCCCTTCTATACCAATCTTACTGAGGGTCTTCATCATAAAAGGATGTTGTATTTAATCAAATGCTTTCTCTGCATCAATTGAGATGATCATATGTTTTTTATCTTTCTTTCTGTTAATGTGGTGTATTACATTTATGGTCTTGCGTATATTGAACCACCCTTGCATCCCTGGTATAAAGCCTACCTGGTCGTGATGAATGATCTTTGTTATATGTTGTTGGATATGATTTGCGAGTATCTTGTTGAGAATTTTTGCATCTATATTCATCAATGATATTGGTCTGTACTTTTCCTTTTTTGTCATGTCCTTATCTGTTTTGGGGATGATGATGATGGAGGCTTCATAAAATGAATTTGGAAGGTTTCTTTCCTTTTGAATCTCTAGAAATAATTTTAGTAGGATAGGGATTAACTCCTCCTTAAAAGTTTTGTAGAATTCAGAAGTGAAGCCATCTGGACCTGGGCTTTTCTTTGTTGGGAGGTTATTTATTACTGATTAAATCTCCTGGCTTGTTATAGGTTTATTCAGGTTCTCTATGTCCTCCTGATCCAATCTTGGTAGATTATATGCATCCAGGAATTTGTCCATCTCCTCCAGGTTATCTTGTTTGTTGGCATAGAGTCGCTCATAGTATCTTCTAATGATATTTTATATTTCTGCTATGTCTGTAGGAATATTGCCTGTTTTGTCACATATTTGATTAATCTGATTTCTTCCTTTCTTCTTGATCAGTCTAGCCAATGGTGTGTCAATCTTTTTAATCTTTTCAAAGAACCCGCTTTTGCTTTCATTTATTTTCTGTATGGTTTGTATATTTTTTATTTCATTTATTTCTGCTCAAACCTTTATTATTTCTTTTCACCTGGCATTTTGGGGGTTTGTTTGTTGTTGTTTTTCCAATTCTCTGAGGCATGATAAGTTATCTATTTGCCATTTTTCCATCCTTTTCTTATGCTCACTAATTGCTATGAATTTCCTTTTTATGACTGCTTTTGCTGTGTCCCATAGATTCTGGACACTTGTGTACTCATTATCATTTGTTTCCATAATTTTTTTTATTTCAGCCTTAATTTCTTCAGTAGTGAAGAAGTCATTCAGAAGTAGGTTGTTCAGTTTCCATGTGTTTGTGTGTTTTCGGGGTTGTTTCTTGAAATTAATCTTGAGTTTAATTCCATCATGGTCAGAGAAGATGCTGGGTACAGTTTCTATGCCTTTGAATCTGTAAAGGCTTGATTTGTGTCCTAATATATGATCTATCTTTGAAAAGGTTCCATGTCGGGGTGAGAAAAAGGTATATGTTGTGGATGTAGGGTGGAAAGTTCTATAGATATCTGTCAAGCCCATTCCATTTATAGTATCATTTAAGTCCTGTATCTCTCTATTTTCTGTCTAGAAGATCTGTCTATAGGAGATAACGGGGTGTTGAGATCTCCAACAATTATAGTATTTTCCCCTATATATCCTTTTAGCTCCAGCAGTCTTTCCTTCACATATTTAGGCACACCTGAGTTGGGTGCGTAGATATTTATAAGGGTTATATCTTCTTGCTGGATTACCCCATCTACTATTATATAATGCCCTTCTTTGTCTCTTCTTACAGTCTTTGCCTTAAAATCTATTTTGTCTGAGATCAGTATCGCTACTCCAGCCTTTTTTTGATTTCCATTTGCATGGAATATCTTTTTCCAGCCCTTGACTTTTAGTCTATGTATATCTTTTTCCATAAGGTGAGTTTCTTGTAGGCAACAGATAGTTTCTGTTTTCTTATCCATTCAGCCAGTCTATGTCTCTTAACTGGAGAACTTAATCCATTGACATTCAATGTAATTATCGATATTTCCGTGCCTGATCCTATCATTAAGTGAGCCATTTTCTTAGTTGTTTTTTGTTCTCGTATAACTGTCTCTGGTTTTTTAGTTTTCCTGGTATAGTACTCCCTTCAGAACCTCTTGAAGAACTGGTCTGGTGTTGGTAAATTCCTTCAAATTTTGTTTATTCGAGAATGTTTTTATCTTTTTTTTCCCATATGGAAAGATAATTTTGCCGGGTATAGTATTCTTGGGTTGAAGTTGTTTTTCACTCAACACTTTTGACTATGCTTCCCCATTCTTTCCTTTCCTGCATTGTTTCTGCTGAGAGATCCGATGTTAGCCTGATGGGGTGACCTTTGTAAGTAACTTGGTGTTTCCCTCTTGCCAACTTTAGTAATACTGGCCTTTGTCTTTGTTTTTGCCAGTCTGGCTATGATGTGCCTTGGAGAGGATCTTCTTGGGTTGATTCTACTTGGGGTCCTATGTATTTCTTGGGTCTGGATATTTGAATGCCTTTCTAGATTTGGAAAGTTTTCTTCCAGGATTTCATGGAATAAATTATCCTGGCCCTTATTATTTTCTTCCTCTTCTGGAATACCAATTATCCGGATGTTGGGGTGCTTGATGGTATTCAGTATTCCTTGTATATTATTCTCATTTTTCATGGTTGTTTTCTCAATCTTCTTGATACTTTTTTCTAGGTCAGATGTTTTGTCTTCTACGTTAGAAACTCGATCTTCTGCCTGGTCTAACCTATTTTTAATACTTTCAAGGGAGGCTTTGATTTCCTCTATCACATTCTTCAATCCTAGAAGTTCCATCTGGTTCTTGTTTAAGGTATCCATTTCTTCTTGAAAGTCATTAAAGGACTTCCTCATCTCCTTGAGCTCCTTGTCTCTTTTCTCTTCCATCTCAGTTAGTTTGGTCACTACAAATAGTCTGAATTCCTTATCAGACATGTCCTTGACGTCCATTGTATTGACAGTGGGTGATGTAGGCTTGATGATTTCCCTTGAGGGAGAGGCCTTTTGTTGGTTGCTCATATTTCTTGAGCCTCTGTGATTGTTCCTAGTCACCAGGTAATCTATATGTTTCTTCCTAACTTACTTAAGGTATCTCTGAGTGTTAGAAGTTGTACAGGATTAGAAAGTTGATGATTTCTCTTATGGTTGGCCTGACTGTTGCTCACAGTTACCATTAATTGTTGCCATTAGTCCTGGATGGCCCAAACTTTCCAAACCTAGAGAGGCACTCAAAGATCCAGTTCCAAGAAATACAAAGGACCCCAAATAGAATCAACCCAAGAAGATACACTTCCTCTGAGCCTCCAACTGACCTAATAAGC
>AAPY01522500.1:0-14055 GCA_000181375.1 Tupaia belangeri
TCAGTCTTCATGGTGGATTTTTCTAGGACAGCCATTTTCTCCTCTACATCTGAGATTCTATTTTCTGAATGATCTAGTATGCTTTTAATACTTTCAAGGGAGATTTTGACTTCTTGTATTATAGACTTCATCTCTAGCAGTTCCATTTGAGTCTTTTGTAAAGTGTGTAATTCCTTTTAGATCTTGCAGGAATTTCCTCATCTTCTGGAACTCATCAACTTCTTTCTCCTTTCTCTTTAGCAGTTCATTATCTCTCTTCTCTTCCATCTTGTTAGCTTAGACATTATGAATGATCTGAATTCATTATCATACATTTCCATGAGTTTCACCAAACTGCTTGTGGATGAAGAAGAGTTACTCTTTTCCTTTGGAGGAGAGGTATTTTCTCATTTTCCCATATTTCTTGTGATCTGGCAGTGATTTCTTGTCATCTGGTGGGTGTGTTTCTTTCAAATTCTTGAAGTTCAGCCTTAATGTTCAGGAGCAAGCAGACAGAGGTGATCTAGAATCTCTTTGCCATTCTATTGTGATCACTGGTGCAGCAGATTCAGTAGATAGTGGGGAATATTTTAACCCTATTAGTATTTGGATGTTTAGCTACAGTGCTCTTATATCCATCTAAAAACATACTGAAAGGATATTGGAGGGTGGAGAGACAAGAAAAAGGAAAATGAAACAGAGAGATAAAAACAACAACAAAAAGAGAAAAAAAGACAAAAAATTTAAAAAATTAAAAATTTGTAATTACTGTTCTTTTTTTTAAAAAAAAATAAAAAAATCTAGTTCACTTGAGCCATGTGGAACCTTCTCCTGAAGGCCTGGCTTCTTCTGCCTGGATGGGAGGAGCAGAGCGAAAATTAACAAGAAAAAAGGTGGAGCTAAGAGCCAGAGAAAAACTGTGCCTTTTAAAAAAGGGGTAAAAAGGAAAAATTACAAAAAAAGGGAAGACAGGAGCAAGGAGAGACAGGAACCAAGAGACAGAGATAGAAGGCTGGAGGTGCAATGGGGGGGCTCCCTACTACTAGCTCATTTGTTGGAGGCTGAATTATTAGTAGAAAATCTTCATTCCCTTAAAAATCTAGTTCACTGGAGCCATGTGGAACCTTGTCCTGAAGACCCAGCTTCTTCTCTCTGTCTGTTAATTCTTTAGTTTTCCTGGAACAGTACTTTCTTCAGAGTTTCTTTAAGAGCTGGTTTGGTGTTGGCAAATTCTTTCAGGTTTTGTTTGTCTGAGAAGATTTTAATCTTTTTTTTCCCATATAAAGGATAATCTTGCAGGATACAATTATCTTGGTTGAAATTGTTTCTCTCTTAACACTTTCAATACATCTTCCCATTCTTTCCTTGCTTTCATTGTTTCTATTGAGAGGCCTGGTGTTAGCCTGATGGGATGGCCTTTGTAAAGCATGTCTCATTTCTCTCTTGCCAGTTTTAGTATCATGTCTTTATGTGTGGTCTTGGACAGTCTGGCTAAGATGTGCCTTGGGGAATATCTTCTGAGGTTGAGTCTATTTGGGTTCCTTTGTATTTCTTGAGTCCTGGATACTTGGGTGCCACTCTAGACTTGGAAAATTTTCTTCCAGGATTTCATGGAATAGATTTTCCATGCCATCATTAGTTTCTTCACATTCTGGGATACAAATTCTGATGTTTGGGTGTCTTATAGAAACTAGTATTTCTCTATATTATCCTCATTTTTTTTTGTTATTTTGTCTATCTTCTTGTTTTTTTTTTCTAGGTTAGAAGTTTTATCTTCTACATTGGAGAGTCAATATTCTATATGGTCTAATCGACTTTTAATACTTTCAAGAGAATTTTTGATTTGCTGTATTACAGACTTCATCTCTAATAGCTCTATCTGATTCTTTCTAAGAGTGTCTATTTCTTCAATATCGTGAAAGCACTTTCTAGTCTCCTGAAGTTCATTGTCTCTTTTCTGTTCCAACTCATAGAATTTGTTCACCATGAACGCTCTAGATTCTTTCTCTGACATTTTGTTAATGTCCTCAGATTTAAGAGCAATGGAGAGGAGTTACTCTGTTCCTTTGATCGAGACATATTTCCTGGCTTACTCAGACCTGAGGCTCTTTTTCCACTTCTAGGCATTGGAAGATGTACTCACTTTTGAATACGTCTCAGGAGAACCTTTCTTTGACTAGTAGGAAAAGTATTTCCCTATTGCTGTGAATTGATGTGTGTGAAAGGCTCTCTTCTGTTGTTTTTAGCAATGTAGTCTCAAGAGGGGTACTCTATTCAAGTGCCTGAAGAGTAATATATATGTATTCACAGGTGGTTCAGTACAGAGGAGGATCCCAGGGAGTCTTACAATGCTAGGAAATTTTTCAACTGTGTTTCTGGATCTAATTCCTCTGGCAGGGTGGAGAATGAGGAAGAGAGGATAATGTAAGAGGAAAGAAAAGAGTATAAAGGAGACTAAAGAAAAAGTTGATCTTTTTTTCACCATAGGCCTAGAGATGGAACTGGAGGGCTCCTGCAAAGGAAGGGTCAGTCTTGTCTGTGGGACAAGGAGGAGGAGGGTATTAACAAAATGAAAAGGTATAGCAAAAACAAAACAAAGCAAAACAAAAACAAAAGCAAAAACACCCAACCTACCTTTCTAGGATGTGGGGTCTTGTTCTTGGGAGCCTGGAAGTTGGCTGAGGGCAGTGGTGCTTCTGTATCAATTGCCCTTGCAGGCCAGAAGCCTAGAGCTGGAACTGGAGGGCTCCTGCAGAGCAAGGGCCAGTTTAACCTTTCTAGGGGGTGGAGTCCTGGTCTTGGAAGCCTGGAAGTGGGCTGGGGGCAGTGGTGCCCCTGCCTGAGTTTCCCTTTCTCTCCAGAGGCCTAGAGATGGAACTGGAGGGCTCCTGCAGAGCAAGGGCTGGTCTCTAGTTTTGACTTTTAAAAATTTTTATTAATATATGCAGAAAGATTTATTTATTTATTTACATTCATTCATTGTACATCATGACAGCATATAAAATGAGATTTTTCCATACAGAATACACTATCTTGGCTCAACCAAGCTCATCAATATATGTGTTATTGTCAACAAGTAATTTTTAATTTCTTGTTTCTTGTATATTTTGCCTTTTTTCCCCATCCTTGATTCCCTATCTCTCACCTGGCCATCTCCCACCCTCCTCCCACACTGTGTCTGGTATCTATTGTTGCTTTCTATGCCTTTTCCCCTCACATTTTATTGTTTCACTAAACATATTAATTAATCTAAATGTTTTCAATAGCAAGCACAGCTGATACATACATATCCATGAACACAAGTCTGATTTTAGGCATAAATCTCAGTGAATATTAGCTGGGGCTATATAGTTTACTGCAGTCATCAAATAGGTTCTTTTAATGCGTTTTTTTTTTAATTTAAAGAAAAACAGTTTTAGGTTTCTTTTTTTTCTGAAACATTTTTCCCTTAATTTACATTTATTCCCTAAGCATCGTCACAGCATACAAATGTGATTTTCCATCCAGAATATACTGTATAGTGGCTTAATCATGCATGTTATCATCAAATATTTTTCATTTTAGTTTTCCATTTAGTTTTACATATGTGTGTGTGTGTGTGTGTGTGTCCATTTCTTTCATATCACGGAAGCACTTTCTAGTCTCCCAAAGTTCATTGTCTCTTTTCTGTTCCAACTCATAGAATTTGTTCACCATGAACTTTCTAGATTCTTTCTCTGACATTTCGGTAACGTCCTCAGATTTTAAGAGAGATGGAGAGAAGTTACTCTGTTTCTTTGATGGAAACATATTTCCTGGCTTACTCAGACCTGAGGCGCTCGCTCTCTCTCTCTCTCTCTCTCTCTCTCTCTCTCTCTCTCTCTATATATATATATATATATATATATATATATATATATATATATATATATGTGGCAGCTCCTGAATACTTTAATATCTAAGTAAGACTAAGTTATAGTTAATAATTATCTTTAGATAATACTTCAAAGCTGCATAAAAACTGTAGAATTTCAGTACATGTGTTATTGGTAATGTTGCTTTTGTCAACTTATTAGAAGGATTAAAGGAGATATACAATCATAATAGATTTGAAAATTATGTCATCATAAGACCTAAAATAATTAAAAAGCAAATGACTGAGGAAAACAGAAAGGAGAAAGAAAGAGACAGAGAGAGAGAGAAGGAAGGAAAGAAAGAAAGAGAAGAAAAAGAAAGAAAGAAAGAAAGAAAGAAAGAAAGAAAGAAAGAAAGAAAGAAAGAAAGAAAAAGAAGAAAGAAAGAAAGAGAAAGAAAAATAAAGAAAGAAAAAAGAAACAGAAAACAGAGAAAAAGAGAAAGAAAGACAAAGAAATGATTTCAGGAGCCATGTCCAAACTAAGGAGACAAGACCAGCCCAGAAAAGCCTCCACAGTGTTTTTTTTAACTGCTTAAGGATGATCCAGCCTCCAGAGGGAGACTCAGGGATTTGTGAGACCCACTCAATGATGAGAACACTTAAAGTGACATAGCCATCTCAGGCATTCTACTCACACCTCCCTGGCCTTCCTGGCCTCTCAGACCTTTGCTGATCTTCAGGTGGGGCACAGCCCCACTCCTCCACAGCCATGACAGGAGGAGGAACAGTGGCAATGTTCAAGGGTCCTTCAGGTAACTTCCTGTGTAGTCTTTGATAACAGGCACTGCTACAATCTATTGACTCAGAATGCAGTTAGACAGGTTTTGTTTTGTTTTTAGATTTTGCTATAGGGCACATGCATTTGCCACTGGAGAGAGACAGAAAAGGAGAGAAATAAGAGGGAGAGAGAGAGAGAAAAAAAAAAAGAGAGAAAGCATCACCCCAGGGGATATAATCAAACCACAATCCCTTCTCTTCCATTGTCTTTGTGAGATTTTTGAGTAGGTATGCACACATGTCTGGTGCACTTTTTAAGTCATCCAGTCAGGAACTTCAACCATGCAGTCAACCATGTGCATCCAGCACCTTCACCACGCCACGTGTTAGTCCAGCATAGTTTATTTTTAAAAAATAATTTAAAGTGGTCAGTAGGTGATTAAGGTGCTGGACTCCCACATGACTGACCACAGCCTGACCTGACAGCTTATAAATTACACTGAGCACATGTATGTGAGTGAGTGTGTGTGTGTACAAAACCCTGAGAGGAGAATGGAGGAGAAGGGATTGTAGCATGGCTAGCCCCCCTGGGGTGATATTTCTCACTTTCCCTCTCTGTTTCTGTCTCTTTGGCAAGCACATGTGCCCTATGGCAACCCTTTTATTTAAAAAAAAAAGCTGTTTCAAATTTTATTATTTTTATGAATAAAAGAGACAAAGAGAGGGGGAGAGAGAGCCATAGACAGAGAAACGGAAACTGCTACCACTGTCTCAACATATTATTGAGACACCCTCAGACACAGCCAGCCCCAGACTGCTGGTACAATTATGCCAAGTGCATCAGTGAGATCTCAAGATGTGAACTCTAAACCTTACCATGTGACTCAACTTTGCAGTTAATCATGTTATATCACTTCACATTTGTTAGTTTTTTTTTCCCTCATAGAAAATCTATTCTAATGGGGGTAAAGTGAAACCTCACTGTAGCTCTGATTTATATTTTACTGGTAATTAATGATGTTGAGTATTTTTTTCACATACTTGGCCATTGTATGTCTTCTTTAGAAGTGTTTACTAATGTCTTGACTTAATTCTGTAATCAGAGTATTTTTTTCTGTTAGGTTTATTGAATTTCTTATTAATCCTTCAGTAGATGAAGAGATGGAAAGTACTTTTACCCTCTCCTACAGGGTGTCTCTTCCTCCTGTTGATCAATTCCTGGGCAGAAACATTTTAGTTTGCTGTAATATAAATTGTTTCTTTTTATTTTTCCCTCTGATTTCTCTGATTTTCACGTCTTCTTTGTCATACCAATACCTGAGGTATTTTCCCTAATTTTTTTCTTCTCTAGTTCTGCTTTGTGTCTTACATTTAAGTTTGTAATCTTTATGACATAGATATTGACTATTTTCAGCACCATTTTAAAGTACTGTTCTCTCCCCAGTATATCATTCTGGCATCATTGTTGACCATCAGCAGCCGGCAGATGGTGTGGTGGAGAGCGCTGAACTCCCACATAATCGACTGCAGTTTGAGTTCAAGATCTGGTGGCTTGCTTTCTCTCTCCCTCTCTTTCTCTCTTTGGTCAGATTAAAAATCAATAAAAATGATAATCAAAATAATAAATAACATAATTATTAAAAAAGAAAATCTATTGAGAGTAAAATTTGGAGTTATTTTTAGATTTTCTTTTCTGTTAAATTGGTCTATGTACCTATTTGTGTTTTTGTTTTGTTTTTACCAAGCCATGTTTGTTCATAGATCTTTGTATTGTACTTAAAGGCTGGTAGTGTAATTCTTTTAGTTTTCCTTTGTTGTGTTTTTTTGTCTATTTAGAATTGACTTGGCCATTCAGTGCCTTCTGTGGTTTCATTCTAATTTTAGAATTTCCTCTACAACTGCAAAGCTAGGCACACAAACAAATATTACAGGTGTTACTTATATGTGAACTTAGAATGTATCAAGCAAAAATAATGAGTTATAGGGACAACAGTTGACATGGTGGTTAAGGTGCTAGAATTCCACAAGGCCAATTGCATTTCCAGTCCCAGAACTGGAAGCTTGAAACTCAGGCTGGCAAATGTGGCACAGCCATCCTTCCTGGAAGGTGATTTCTCTCTCACTTTCCCTCTCTCTGTATCTCTTTGTCTCTCTCTAGAAAATTCACATTCCCTCTATCAAAAGCTTAAAAGACAAAAATAAAAGAAATAGTGGGTTAGCTAGAATCTGGGGAATGAGAAGAATAGGGGGAAGGGGAACAAAGGACAAAGATAGCTAAAGGTACAAAATTACAGATAATGGGAGGAATGTGTTATCATATTCAATAGCATACTGAGGTTAATGTAGTTAACAATAACTTGCCATATATTTCAAAAATGTAAAACAATTTATGTTTTCAACACAAATCATAAATATTTGAGGTGGTCTATATGCTATTAATCTTATTTGATCATCATATATTGTATTTATGTATTAAACAATCACACTGAAAGTCATAAATATGTATAATGCATATACATCAGTTATTTATATATATAAAAATGTATCCTGAGAGGATACATTGTTGCCTGTAGGACAGTGCTCATAGTACAAAGTAAGGCTGCAGACCACATAATATGAACTTGTGAGTTAAATATAGATTAGTATAGCCCCCAGTGTTATAAAGGGTAAAATTTATTATGACTCTGTACCTATTTGGTGCCAACTGTTCCTTTAAAAAAAATATTTATTTTTTAATGAGAGAAAGAAAAAGGCACCAGAGCTTCCCCATATGGCTTCCAGAATTGTGCAGCATTGCACATATTTCCTGTGACTATGAGGCTCAAGTAGGTGTCTATTGCTAATCATACAAATTTAAACAATCTCATCTGTAGTGAGAAAATTTCAGTATCTTTAAAAGGGACAATTCCAAAGTATTTTTTTTAGTATTATTCTAATTTGTTATAGTCACCAGACAGAGATAGGTGGGAAGAGTGAGAAAGCAAGCTGTCAAGTCTGGGACTTTAACCACAGTCAGCCATGTGGGAGTCTGACACCTTAACTTTCACACCACCTGCTGGTCCCCCAAAGTTTTGTTAAAGACAAGTAATATGGCTATATTTGTTAAACAAAGCAGCTTTACACATAATGCATATTTTTACTTAAATAATATATATTTTTAAATTCTTGACATAGAGCCTGTAATTCTGGGAGACAGAGAGAGACAGTGATAGGGAAAGTGAGAAATCACCCCCTCAGGTGGGTGACGATGTTGTAATTCCTTCTCCTTCATTCTCCTATGAGGATTTAGGGCACACACTCACACACACACACACACACACACACACACACACACACACACACACATGACCTGCCTGATTTCCACTCCTCCTGATCCAGAATATTGGGATTCCACCCACAGTGGGCCATGTGGGAGTCCAGCACCTTAACTCTATGCCACATGATAGATTACTAATGAAAATACCTGAGAAAAATTGGAAACAGATTATACCAAATCTTTGGGATGTTGCAGAAATTTTGCTGAGAGATACATTTAAACCTTTAACAGTAATTAAGAAACGTGATTTTTTGGGCTGACAGGTGCTAGAGGTGTTAGACTCTCACATAGCTGACCATGGGCTGAGTTCCAGACCTGGTGGGACTCTAAAGTCCTGGAAGTCTCAAAAGTGTTTTCCCACTTTCACTTTTATTCTCTCTCTCCCTCTTGTCAAATTTAAAAAGTAATAATGATAATTATTTTTATTTATTATTATTTTAAATTTGGCCAGAGAGAGAGAGTGGGAAAGTGAGAAAGAAAGCCTTCAGTCAGGGACTGGAATCACAGTTGACCATTTGTAGCACCTCAACCACCACATCTTCTGGCCCTAAAATAAATTAATTCTTAACAAACAAACAAAAAAACTCATCCATGAGATCCCTATGGGATCCTGAGGATGGAAATCGTAGCAGCAGCTCCTGGAGGAGGCAGTGTGGAGACCAGAGTCTCAAAGTCCACCAGTTGTGGCCACCAGAACTGAAACAGCAGCTGCTGTACAGTCATGTGAGCTATCTCCTCTCACAGGCACCAGCACATGGTGTCAGCTGCAGGGACCTCTTTATCTAGCCTCTCTTTGTCTCTGACTCTCAATCAGGATATTGCATTGACCTACCACCCCAGAGAATAAGAGCACCCACAGCATCTAGCTTCCTTGGGGAGCTGGCATTGGTCCTGGATGTTTGGAAATTTCTGAGAGCAACTGCAGAACCTTACCATGTCTCCTTGCTCTGCTTCCCAGGCATATTGGGCACTGAGCTTGGGCCCTGCCTTGATGTGTGGAAAGTGGGCACCAAGCAGAGAGGCCCAGCAGTTCCTAATGCCTTCACTCCTGGACTTGGGCTCAGATTTATCTTTCAGGAGCAAAGAAGGGGCCAAAAAGACCAGGGGTGGGAAGATGACAGATTTCTGGTTTAGGTGCTGGGTCTCATCCACCCAGCGCCTCCTGGAGACCCTATGCAGCCCCATTCTGGTTGAGACATCAGCACAGTTTCCTTCAGCAGTAGACTGTGGTGTTCACAGGACCACATGCACAGCAGCTTCAGGGATGGTTATGGCAATAGTAGGGGGTAGTCAGCCAAGAGGAAACCGTGTGCCATGCCTTGTGATCTGATTCTTGTCAGCATACCACCCACTGCATGTGTTTGGAGGATTTAAGTTTTCTGTGTGTGCAAAATTTGTACCTCAGATGACATAGATGTGTATCATGTGATGTGTTGAACAAAACCATGAATAACATATGGTGAGGATGTACTGAGTAAAGATGCTGGGAATATGCAATGTGCCTTGAAGAACTGCAGCAGGGAGATATTATATATAGCATGACTTTCTTGTCTATGCATGTACCATAAAGGCTGCCTAAGAGAATGGTTTGAAGTAAATAAATCTTGCCATGAGCATCCCTCATATTAATCTGTTTTATAGGTTTCCTTGTCATTTTAAGATGCTTGAAAAGTCAAGAGGACATGAGAATGCATGTCCGGAAGAACAAAAATGCAAACATACTCAAGCCAGAAATCTGAGTTATGTTAGATTTGGTAATGAGATGAGCAAGCACACAGAAAAAAAGTCCTTATAAAGAGAAGACTGTCAATCTCAGGGCAGCAAATATAAACATACAGACCTGGATTGGGGGGATCAACAGATGGTGTAGCAGTTATGTTGCTTGACTCCCACATGGCTGACTGTAGTTTGAGTCAAGACTAGTGGCTTGAAACTCAAGCCAGGTGTCTGTGTGCATCCCAAGATCCCAGTAGGAAAATGAAGGAGAAGGGATTGTGGTGTGACCGCCCCCTCTGGGAGGTAATTTTTCACTTCTCCTTGTTTTTGTCTCACTCTCTATCTCTCCCTGGCAAGCACAGGTGCCCAAAAACAAAACCAAATAAAAAGAAAAAGAAGATGCACTAGGATTCTGAAAATACTTTCCATCCCTTAATAGTCATCTACATAGGTAATACTGATAACCATTCTGCATCAAGACACCAAAGTTTACTGATTTAAATAATGACTTCTTATTAAGTTCTCTAAAACTACAGAACTAATTTTATTTCTATATATTTTTAAGTCTCTATTTTCCCCAATGTAATATTTGTACATAATATGAATTGAAAACCACATAATTTGCTTCTTATAAATTAACATTTTAACTGTTAAACCAAGAAATGTAATCAAGCAGTAAAACATTCTCCGTATAGAGAATATCATCTCAAGTTCTTCCATTTTTTTTCTCCCGAAGTGTAGAAAATAGATTCTCCATGGGAAAATTAAAATATGTTAATATTTTAAATTTATAATTTAATATTATCAAAACTCAGTCCAAGGAGTGAATTGAGTTACTGGACTTTCATGCAGTCAACTGCAACCTGGCGACTTAAACCTTACACCAGGTGTATGTGCATGTGAGCCCAAGATCCAGAGAGGAAAACGCAGGAGAAAAAATTGTGGCATGGTTGTCTCCGTATGGGGTGATTTCTCACTTTCTATTTTTCTGTCTCTGTCTCTCTGGTGAGTGCATGCACCCCATAGTAAAAATCTTTTAAAAATAGAATAATTAAGTTACAATAATTATATTGTAATTAAATAAATGTAGGATTTACTGCAGGACTGCATTGTTAAATGTATCACTTTCTCTTGAAACTGCTCAACAGTTAATCAGCAGCGAATCATCTTGCAATCATACAACTCATTCTTTTTTTTTAAAGATTTTTGCCTTTGGGCATGTGTACTTGGCAGAGATGGTGAGAGAGAAAACTAGAAATCATTGCACAGGGGCTATGGCCATGCTGCATCCCTTCTCATTCATTATTTCCTGAGATTTTAGGCACACACGTATACATGTCTGGCATGGTTTTCAAGCAGCCAAATTTGGGCTTTGAACTGTGGCAGATCATGTGGAAGTCTAGCTCCTTCACCACTTTGCCACCTGCTGGCCCCACTATATAATTTTTTTTTGAGATTTTGGGTATGGAATATGTGTGTTCAATAGAAAGAAATAGTGACAGAGAGACAAAACCTGAGAAATCATCCCCCTTGAGGAATGGTCAAACTGCAATCTCTTCTCCACTCTTAACTCAGGATTTTAGGCACACATGCACATTGTCCTGGGGTAAATTTCAAGATACTAGGTCAGTGACTCAAACTACATGGAAGTCCAGAGTCTCAACCACTATGCGACTTCCTGTCCCCACGTTTTCATGTTTA
Source organism: Tupaia belangeri (assembly GCA_000181375.1). Classification (NCBI taxonomy): domain Eukaryota; kingdom Metazoa; phylum Chordata; class Mammalia; order Scandentia; family Tupaiidae; genus Tupaia; species Tupaia belangeri. Next base: position 11,325 of record AAPY01522500.1, read on the forward strand.
GAAGACAACTGATTTTAATTACTGGAAGCTACAATAACTTTATTTTAATGAATATCTTTTGTAGGTTCTCTTTATATAATTAACGAATTGTGATGAGCATCTCTAGACACATTCTCAACATTTAGATAATATGTTTAGCAAGATTGTAAAGTTAACTTATGAATAAGATAAAATATAGTTTCTGGAGTGAAAAAAAGATGAAAGACATCATCTCAATGCTAGTTAACACATCAAGAAATTTCAAAAAGAGGGTAAAGTACACTAAAAGCTAGCAGAAACAAAGATATTAAAATTAGAATGATTATAAATAAGAGATTTAAAAACTATGCAGAAAAACAATGTAACCATTAGCTAGATTTTTAACATCAAGAAACTGACTAAACTTTAGATGGACTTTCCTAGAAAAGAAAGAGAAGATACAAATAAGTAAGCCAGGTATGGGAGTAATTATTCATGACTATATAGAAGTAAAAACCTTTATAGTGAACACAGTAAATAATTTTTTAAAAAAAATTAGCAATTAATCAGTACCCACAATGTAAAATATAGCCATTAATCTAAGATACCATTCATAATTGAAAGTTTAGTAACTGTCAAAGATTAGATGCATACAATAATAGTTTTTAAAAAATTAATTTGAGAAGCCAGTCATTTTCAATTACTTTATAATATGAGACTATACAAATGGTATATTTTTCATCCAAAACCCTAAAATTGTGATATAGGCTTATTTGAGACCTCTTCTGTTTTTTAAAGTCTTCCAGCAGTTCTTATCAGGTCTTAAGAGAATAATATAGCACTTGGGCACAAAGATACAGCCTAGGAGCCCTGCACTGGAGGCCAAGATGGAGAAGACCTCCACGGCCATCATGAACTTCCCTTTGATGCTGTGGTAGACAGGGACAAATGTGACCCAGACACTGCAGAACACCAGCATGCTGAATGTGAGGAACTTGGCTTCATTGAATGTGTCAGTCAGGTTCCTGGCCAGGAAAGCCACAGTAAAGCTCCCCAGAGCCAAGAAGCTCAGGCAGCCCAGGACACAGTAGAAGGCAGTGACTGAACCCTTGTTGCACACAATGATGATGTTTCTGGGCTCAGAGTGTGAGTTTATGTCAACAAAAGGGGGAGGAGTTCCCAGCCAGATTCCACAAATAATCATTTGGAACATGGAGCAAATGGGAATCACAGAGTTGGAAGCCCCCGATAGCACCAAGCACCTCATTGTTCTTCCAGGCTTCATGGCTTTGAATGCCAGAATCACAATAATTGTTTTGTCCAAAACAGTGGAAACAGCCACCATGAACACAAGGCCAAATGCAACTTGTTGGAGGACACAGGTGATGGTGTTAGGATGACCAATGAAGAGCAAGGAGCAGAGGAAGCACAACAGGAGGGAGACGAGCAGAATAAAGCTGAGAGCCTGGTTGTTGGCCTTGACAATGGGAGTGTCTCTGTGCTTCACAAAGACCAGCAAAACAACAGTCATGAGGACAAAGAAGCACAAAGCTATGCAGGCCATGGTTGTCCCCAAACCATCCTCAAAAGCCAGAATGTCACAGGCTTGGGGAGGCAGTGAGTTCTCTCACTGTTTGGATACTCTTGAGCTGGGCACTGGACACACTGCTTTGCATCTGGTCACAAAACTAAGACCCAGTAATTTACTTTCACAAAATAATTGTCATGTTGAAGGAAATGTCACTTTTATGTAATTTTCCACAGATAAATCCCTGAGGTAATACCAAGTCATACCAAATTAAGAGCCTGTGTGGATGACATGGGGAGAATTCTTTCAGCTGCAGATAACACCAAAGTCATCTGAAACTAGATTTCAACATATGAGGATCTTCGTTGGCCCATCTTGTGGCTCTCAACAATGTTACCAAGGATGAGGATTCATTCTAGATCTCTTCTCTACTCTCACCCATGTTTTCCTTATTGTAAACCTTATATTTCTATGGCTTATCATATTTATTCATTCCAATAGAAGTGAATAGTTTTCTTATTAATATTCAGAGAAAGATAACTTCAACTTATACTCCTGAAATATCCTAAATTCTATCTGTATACTAATTGCTGTTGATTTTTTTGGCATATAACATGTTACCTTGTGTACAGACTTTTCTCATTACACGTTTTAATTTTTCTGTCAATATTAAAATAAAAATTTCTTTGTGAAAGTGAAAACAGTTTTAATTTAAAACATATGAATCTTGAATGGAATTAAATTGCTCCTATAGAGGTATTTTTTGAGAAACTGGTATTTTATTTATATGATGAAAGGACACAGTATTCTTTTTGAGGAATCCACTTATATAAATATGAAAACATTGTTAATTTTTTTAAGAGACTGGTAATATTTTTGCCTTTGTTCATTTATAAGGTCTGTGTTGCAACTACTCACCTCTACTGACATGGAGCAGGAAAGCAGTCACAGAGATTACATAAACAGGCATGTTTGGGTTTCAATTAACTTTTTGTTATAAAAATAGGTGGTATAACTTATCCTTTCTAAACTATTATTTATGGAGCAGGAAAGCACTCACAGAGATGACATAAACAGGCATGTTTGTGCTTCAATTAACTTTTTATTACAAAAAATGAGCGATAAAACTAATCCTTTCTAAACTATTATTTATTTATGAAATTATATTTGGTAGTACTTAGGCAATAATATTGGGTTGTCAGAAAAGCCATGATATGTTTTTTGCACAGAACAAAACTCATCATA
>AAPY01522501.1:0-15937 GCA_000181375.1 Tupaia belangeri
CCTGGCTTCTGTCTTAGGAATAGGTTTAGCACCCACATACAACGTGTAGAGTGGTCTTCTGGGTCCAAAACTCTTTCTTTCTCTATTCATATTTCCTTTCTGTTTTTAGTTTTTAAAGTATTACATATTGAATTTTATTATTATTATATTAAAAATCACTATAGGGCATGTGCACTCACCAGAGAGAGACAGAGAGAGAGGGAAAGTAAGAAAGAAAGCCACCAAGTCTAGGATTCTAGACATAAACTATGGCTGTTCATGTGGGAGTCCAGAGCCTTAACACTCAGGCCAACTACTGGCCCCTATTTTTCTTTCTTTTTTTATTTGAATTTGCAAGAGGGCACATTCACTTACTAGAGAGACATACACAGAGAGGAAGAAAGTGAGACAGCACCACCTTCATGAAATGGTTATGGCACAATCCCTTATGCACCATTTTTTTCTCTTATTGGGATTTTGGACAACATACAAACTTTTATGGTGTTTTCCAAGTCATCTCACTTGGGACCCACATTCCAATTTGTGTCACATGGAATTTAGCTACATTAGTGACCATACCATGGACTGGCTTTGTACCTCAATTATTATTTCTTTTTTTGCACAATTATTTGGTTTTGCAATTCCTTTCACAAAAAATAAGTATTCTTATTCTTAGCATATTCTAACCTGAACATAAATATTTATTTTTAGCAGAGATGAAAATCAAATGATTTCTACTATTAGAATGTCTGGAATTGCAAAATACTTATGGAAAAATTAAAACCATATTTATTTCTTATGTATTGGAAAAATAGAATCATGACTTTTTATAACTTTCCATATTTCATATTTTACAATACCACATTTTATTTTGAGAATTACTTGATAGTATATTTTGTATGACAGCAAATTTTGAGGTGCTCAGATGTTAAATTTCTTAGAATGTTGAGTCTTCAATCTTTAAACTATGTTTCTTTTTCTTCCTGCAATATATTTTAAGGTGTGGTATTCTGACAGTAATCAATTCTTTGTACTTAACTGCGCAGATGTTTGAGCATGTTTGAAAAAATTATAAAATATTTTCTTAATAATTTATCTGTAATTATTTTGTACTCATTATCTGAGGATAAAAGTAAAATTCAAAGTTAAAGCCACCCACAGGTAGTCTTGATGAATACACATCCTCCCTTTCATGACTGGCATGATCCAGTATGAGGTCTAAGATTGACACTGTCTTACTCAGCACCAAATTCCAAAGCTGTCCATTAGAAATAGTTTCACAGGTGAGCCTAATATAAAAGCAGGGTCAGAAAACAGCTTACACATAATAGGGTAGAATAGTGTTTATAAAATAAATATATCAAAACAACGAACATGTGAATTAAGAATAATGGTGTTCTACATTTCATTTCTTTTGTGTGTGTGTGTGAGATTTTTACTATAAGGCACGTGTGCTCACAAGAAAGTCAGAAAGACAGAAAGCTAGAAATCACACCCCAGGAGATATGGCCATGCCACAATCTGTTCTCTTCCCTTCTCCTCTTGGGATTTTGGGCACACATACACATGCAACTGGCATGACCTTCAAACTTCAGGGTTGGGAATTGAGCAGTGATCAGCCAATGGGACAGTGTATTCACCACCCATGCACCCTGCTGGTTCCTATGTTTTATTTTTAATATTAATAGTTTCATTTTTATTGAGCAATAGTAGGGAATAACAGTGTAGTTATATTTCATACTTGTTTGATTTGAAATATCTGACTCTGGGCAAGAAACACAAATAAAGCAGCAAACGAATCTTCCTTCTTGAGGAATTTTCTGGAATCCTGGAACAAAACTGTGCTTACACACAGATTCAGGAGTCTGAGAAGAAAAGAAAAATTATTAGTCATTATCATGTATGTTATGAGCTGTTTTTATGGGATGTCTCTATTTTTCTTTATCTCAAAGAAAATTTTGGCCTTTAGTATTTCATTGCTGTTTATTCTATATTACCTGAAAATTTTAAATTAATTCTTTTCTCTTTTTTTTAAATTTTAGAGGTTTTTGCTATAAGGTGCGTGTGCTCGCCAGACAGACAGAGAGAGACAGAGAGAGAGAAAGTGAGAAATCACCCCCCAGGGGGATGGCCACGCCCACAATCCCTTCTTCCTCCATTCTTCTCTCAGGATCCTGGGTTCACACGCACATGTGCCTGGCATGAGTTTAAGCCACCAGGTCCAGGACTCGAACCACAGTTGACTACATGGGAGTCCAGCGACATAGCCATTACACCAACTACTGGTCCCTTAAATTAATTTTTTAAGGGAAATGTTCTGGCTATAGAGTGCTTGTTCTTGCCAGAGAGACAGTGAGACAGAGAGAAAGAGAGAAATCACCACCTAAGGTGATTACTGCACTGCAATCCCCTTTATTCTCCTCTCAAGAATTTTGGCATAGATGCACCTATACCAGTTGTGACTTTTCAGCTTCAAGGTTCAGGACTCAAACTGCAGTCAGCCATGTGGGAATCCAGAGCTTTAACCACTATACTGCCTGCTATCTCCCCTTAACTACACTTTTAATTAAGAACTAGTTTACTTAGCTTTCTTATGTTTTATTATTTTTAAATAATTATTTATTCAATTTATTGTTATTTTTTAAATTTGACCAGAAGGAGAGAGAAAGAAAAGGGAGAAAGCAAGCTATCATTTCTGGGACTTGAACCTCAAGTAGCTGAGGGAGTTTGGTGCTTTAGCCACCTGCCAGTCCCCTTCATGTATTATTTACTGAATATTTCCAAGGTACCTAATTACCTTATTCCATAAATGGCTAAAAATATCCCTTGTGTCATTTTCTTCTCTTATGCAATTGCTTCATCTAAAACCATTTTGATGCAGGTTTTACATGGTAAAAACTCTGAAAAGTTGTGTTCCTAAGAAAATTTATACTATATCTTCCTATCTGGTTGGGTAGAAAATTTTAGGTTCTAGATTTTAAAATACCTAATAATGTGATATGTAGATACACAATAAAAAGTTAAATTAAAACTCATGGGCCAACAGATATATTATGAGCATGTGGTTAATCTATTTTTGGGTTCCGAGGCTAGTTGAGCACTGCTTTTCTCATATTAACACAGTACATGTACAAAGCATATTCATATAACTCTTCTGCAAAATCTAATTGTCTGAGATTACAATCAATGCTTTGATAAGTCTAGTACAATGAAGATTGATATGCATGGGACTGGCAGGTGCTATAGTGGTTAAGACACCAGACTCACACATGACTGACCATGATTCAACCAGCGGAATCCAGTGGATTGCTTTCACACTCATCCTCTTCCTCCCTCTCTGGGCAAATTAATTCTTTTCTTTTTTTTTTTTTAATTTTAGAGGTTTTTGCTATAAGGAAGAAGGAAGAAGCAGAAAGAGAAAGATAAGAGATAATAAAATAAATAAATAGATATTAAAAAATAAGAATGGTTTGCAAAATGACAAGAGGAGATATGAATGGTATTTACAAAAATATAAATGAACTCCCATCTTTCAACCCCTGGGCCAGGATCTTCGAGGGAGGACTGCCCCCAGTAGCTTCAGCCCCGGGATCCACAAGCCAGACACCCCTCTTTCAGCCAGGTACACATTTTTTTCTCCCTTTCTCTTTCTGTCCCCTTACCCACGTCTTTCACTTGTAAATTTCTCTCTTCTGATTAACACATAGGAACGCCCTCAGTTCTACCACACCACACTCCCATCTTTTGACCCCTGGTGAAATCACGTGACTTTTTCTTTATTCTACATATTATTTTCTTCCCACTTATTCAGTCCTCACTTCCTTTATCTACACCATCCCTGACTGTATGGATAGGTCTAGAATTACAATCTGAAACATTCTAGCATTTTAAGGCTCTTTAGAATCCTCCATTTCACTGAACAACCTGTGAAGAAGGAGATACATTTCTTTGTACATCTGAAGAGAATACTTTTTCTTGGACTATATTACGAAACACAATTGAAGAGAGACTTTGGCTGTCTCCATTCTACATCAGAAAGGAAACACACTTGCTCCTATTCAAATAAATGTTCTCCTAAAAGGTTTTTCAAAGGGAACACATCTCCTAATGGTTAGAAGTAGAAGAACTTCAGGCCTGAATAAAGCAGGAAATATGTCTCCATCAAAGGAACACAGTAACTCCCTTCCATTTATTAAGAAAATAGAGGATGTTACCAAAATGTCTGATATAGAGTTTAGAACATTCATGTTGAACAAGTACTATGAACTGGAACAGAAAAGAGACAATGAACTACAGGAGATGAGAAAATCCTTCAACGATATGAAGGAAGAAATACTAAGAAAAATAAGATGGAACTATTAGAGGTGAAGTCTGTAATACAGGAAATCAAAAACTCTCTCAAAGGTATTAAAAGTCGATTAGACCATGCTGAAGGTCGAATCTCTGATGTAGAAGATAAAACTTCTGACCTAGAAGAAACCACCAAAAAGATAGAGAAAATAACAAAGAAAATGAAGATAACATACGAGAGTTACTAGATTCCATTAGACGTCCTATCATCTGAATAATTGGTATCCCAGAAGATGAAGAAACTAATAAGAGCATGGAAAACCTACTCCATAAAATTTTGGAAGAAAATTTCCCAAGCATAGAGAGGCACTCAAACATCCAGATCCAAGAAATACAAAGGACACCAAATGGAATCAACCCAAGAAGATCTTCCCCAAGGCATATCATACCTAGACTGGCTAAGACCACAAATAGAGATAAGATACTAAAACTGGCAAGAGAGAAATGACAAGTGACTTACAAAGGTCACCCCATCAGGCTAACACTGGACTTCTCAATGGGAACAATGCAAGCAAGGAAAGAATGGGAAGATGTACTGAAAGTGTTAAGAGAGAAACAATTTCAACCAAGGTTATTGTATCCTGCAAGATTATCCTTCATATGGGAAAAAAAGATTAAAATCTTCTCAGACAAACAAAACCTGAAAGAATTTGCCAGCACCAGGCCAGCTCTCCATGAAACCCTGAAGAAAGTACTGTTCCAGGAAAACTAAAGAAGTAAAAGCCAGAAACAAAAGATTAAAATGCAACTAAGACAATGGCCAACTTAAACATCGGGACAGATACATTAACATTGATAATAACATTGAATGTTAATGGATTAAATTCTCCAATCAAGAGACATAGGCTGGCTGAATGGGTTAAAAAACAAAAACCCTTTATCTTTTGCCTATAGGAAACCCACTTCATGGATAAAGATACACATAGACTGAAAGTGAAGGGTTGGAAAAAAATTTTCCATAAAAATGGGAAACAAAAAAGAGCTGGAGTCGCAATACTAATCTCTGATAAAATAGGCTTTAAAACAAAAACTGTCCGAAGAGACAAAGAAGGGCACTATATTGTAGTAAAAGGATCAATCGATCAAGAAGATATAACGCTTATTAATATCTATGCGCCTAACACAGGAGCACCCAAATATGTGAAGGAAAGACTGCTAGATCTAAAAAGGGAGAGAGACTGCAACACACTAATTGTTGGAGACCTCAACACTGCACTATCCCCTCCTGGATAGATCATCTAGACAAAAAATAGGTAAAGAGATAAAAGATCTAAACAGTATCATAAATCAAATGGACTTAACAGACATCTATAGAACTTTCCATCCCAAAACCTCGAGATACACTTTTTTCTCACTGCCACATGGAACATTCTCAAAGATTGACCATATCATTGGGCACAAAGCAAGCCTCTACAGATTCAAAAGCATAGAAACTATATCCAGCATCTTCATGGAACATGATGGAATTAAACTTGAGTTTAATTTCAAGAGAAATCCTCAAAAATACTCAAATACATGGAAACTTAATAACCTACTCCTGAATGACTCCACAACTACTGAAGAAATAAAGACTGAAATCAAAAGGTTCATGGAAGCCAATGACAATGAGGACACGAGTTTCCATAATCTTTGGAACACTGCTAAAGCAGTCATAAGAGGGAAGTTCATAGCAATTAGTGCACATAAGAGGAACATGGAAAGAAGGCAAATGGATCACCTAACATCATGCCTCACAGAATTGGAAAAGCAACAGCAGAAAGATCCAAAAAACTCCAGGAGAAAGGAAATAATAAAGATACGAGCAGAAATAAATGAAATAGTAAATAAATGAACTATACGGAAAATAAATGAAAGTAAAAGCTGGTTCTTTGAAAAGATAAACAAAATTGATACAGCACTAGCAAGACTTATTAAGAAGAAGAGAGAAAAGAACCAGGTGAATCAGATCTGCAATGAAGCAGGCAAAATAACAACAGACATAGTAGAAATAAAAAACATTATTAGAGGATACTATAAACATCTGTATGCCAAGAAACAAGATAATTTGGATGAGATGGACAAATTCCTGGACATGTATAATCTACCTAGATTGAGCCAGGAGGATATAGAAAGTCTGAATAGGTCCATAACAAGCCAGGAGATCATATCGGTTATAAATAACCTCCCAACAAAGAAAAGCCCTGGCCCTGATGAATTCACCTCTGAATTCTACAAAACTTTCAAAGAAGAGTTAGCCCCCATTCTGCTCAAGTTATTTCTAAAGATCCAAAAGGGTGAATCTCTCCCTAATTCATTCTATGAAGCCTCTATCACCCTTATCCTTAAAACAGATAAGGACAGGACAAGGAAGGAAAACTATAGACCAATATCCCTGATGAATATAGACGCAAAGATTCTCAACAAGGTACTAGCAAATCGTATACAACAACTTATAAAAAAGATTATACATCATGATCAGGTAGGCTTTATTCCAGGAATGCAAGGTTGGTTCAACATACGCAAAACCATAAATGTAATACACCATATTAATAGGAAGAAAGATAAAAACCATATGGTCATATCAATTGATGCAGAAAAAGCATTTGATAAGATACAACATCCCTCCATGATCAAGACTCTCAGCAAAATTGCCATCAAAGGGTCATTTCTCAACACAATAAAAGCTATCTTTGAAAAACCCATAGCGAACATCATCCTCAATGGAGAAAAGCTGAAAGCTTTTCCACTAAAAACGGGTACAAGACAAAGATGTCCACTTTCTCCACTCCTCTTCAGTATAGTGCTAGAAGTCTTGGCCATTGCAATCAGAAAAGAGGAAAAAATAAAAGGCATTCAAATAGAAAAAGAAGAGGTGAAATTCTCTCTATTTGCAGATGACATGACTGTATACATAGAAGACCCAATGTTTTCCATAAAAAATTTTCTGGAAGTAATACATGAATACAGTAAAGTTGCAGGATACAAAATTAATATCCAGAAATCTATAGCATTTCTGTATAAGAACAATAGGCAGACTGAGATAGAACTGAAAAAAGTTGTTCCATTTACCATAGCCACAAAAAGTATAAGATACTTAGGGACAAATCTAACTAAAGAAGTTAAAGACCTCCACAAGGAAAACTGAGAAGATAAAAAAAGAAATTGAAAATGACACAAAAACGTGGAAGGACATCCCATGTTCCTGGATTGGAAGAATTAATATAATCAAAATGGCAATTTTACCCAAATTAATCTACCTATTTAATGCAATGCCAATCAAAGTACCAGACACATTCTTCACAGATCTAGGAAAGACAATCATAAAGTTTGTCTGGAATCATAAAAGACCCCGTATTGCCAAAGCAGTTCTGCACAAGAAGAGTGGAGTGGGCGGCATCTCAATCCTTGACCCCAAAATATACTACAAAGCTGTGGTAATCAAAACAGCATGGTACTGGCACAGGAAGAGACAGGTGGACCAATGGAACAGAATAGAGTCCACGGAAATGAATGGTCAAACATACAGCCAACTGATTTTTGACAAGGGGTACCAGTCAATTCAGTGGGAAAAGGAAAACCTCTTCAGCAAGTAGTGCTGGCAAAACTGGATCTCCACCTGCAGTAAGATGAATCTGAACCCCTACCTCTCACCTCTGACAAAAATAAAGTCAAGGTGGATCAAAGATCTAAATCTAAGACCTCAAACTATAAAACTGCCCCTGGAAAACACTGGGGAAAATCTGGAAGACATTGGGGTAGGGAAAAACTTCTTAAATAAGACTCCCAACGCACAGTCTATTATCCCTAAAATAGACAAGTGGGATTGCATCAGACTAAGAAGTTTCTGCATGGCAAAAGACACAGTGATTAGTGTGAACAGACAGCCCTCAGAATGGGAAAATATTTTTGTAAACTATGCATCAGACAAGGGACTGATAACCAGAATTCACAAGGAACTCAAGCAGCTGTTCCGGAAAAAGACAATCAATCCTATTAAAAGATGGGAGAATTAGTTGAAAAAACCACTCTCTAAAGATGACATACGAATAGCTAAAAGGCATATGAAAAAATGCTCACCATCCCTCATTGTAAGAGAAATGCAAATCAAAACAACAACGAGATATCACCTAACCCCAGTCAGAATGTCTAAGATTAAAAAAACAAAAGTGCTGTTGGGGGTGCAGTGAAAAGGGAACTCTCTTACACTGCTGGTAGGAATGTAAATTGGTCCAACCACTGTGCAGAACGATTTGGAGATTCCTCCAAAATCTACAAATAGAACTACCATATGATCCAGCAATCCCACTCCTTGGTATCTACCCGAAGGACAGAAGAATACTTAATCGAAAAAGTGCTTGCACATCGATGTTTATTGCGGCACTTTTCACAATTGCTAAGTCATGGAAACAACCTAAATGCCCACGAACTGATGAATGGTTAGCAAAACTGTGGCACATATACTCAATGGAATACTATTCATCCATAAAAATCAACAAAACCCTGGCTTTTGACAGGAAGTAGATGAATATGGAAGACTTACTGCTGTGTGAAGCAAGCCATGCTATGAAAGAGAGGCATTGTATGTCACCACTTAATATATACCGAGTGTCTGCACTCTAAATGTATATATATATATATATATATATATATATATTTAAAACCATACTGCTTCTGTTGTTATAGTTATAAAATTATACAAAATTAGAAGACATATTTTGAACATTATATTTAAAATTCAGTATTTTGAAACATTGAAAGTTATTTGTAAACTGTCAAGAATTATGGAGTATGAGCTAAAATTCTTTGCTATGTAAAGTAAATGTTTGTGGAAAAATGTAAAATAAAAACAAGTTGTAATGGAAAAAATAAAAGGAAAGAAAAATAAATATTTCGGTTGAGCCTGTCAGTGGTGTGGAGATTAAGGGAATAGAATTCCCTACAATATTATAGTATTTAAATGGGGATAGTTCTTGTATTGGCTTATTATATGAAATTAATATGTTGTACAGTGTTTAAGACATGGCATAAAAATAATAAAAAAATTCAGAAATGAAAAAAGTATATATTAAAAAATTTTTAAAAATAAATGGTACTTTAATCTATAATCTACTTGTTTTTAACAGTATATCAAATAAGAAGGACTTTGTTCACAAATAATAAAAAATTTCAGGGCATAGAGAGTAATTTTTTATATACACACATATATAAATATATATGCTTCTCCTGGAGATCTCATTTCTATTTTCTGCAAAAGCATCTTATAAAGAACTCGAGCCACCACATGCACAGCATGATAGATAAAAAAGCTGTAGTCAGACATGGTCATCATGTCCAAATCAGATGGTAGAAACTCTAGGGAAGAATTCGGTGGGCAGTTTCCAATTTTGCCACATAGTGATCCAGCAAGTGAGCAAAAGAAAAAGTAAGCCCAGAGTTTACTGAAGTAAAAATCTACTGGGTATTGGGAAGGATTTGCTGTCTTGAGAAATTGTTTAAAGCCAGGAATTTTTGTTTTGAAAATAAGAGGTTCCTGCAGAAAAAGTATGGCATCTTCTTAAAATTAATAAAAATACGTTTCCACTCTTGGGAGTGTAGATTTCTTACAATCCATACCTTTCCCCAAATTAAATACAATTCTTTTACTCTTACTAGTGTCTGTACACTGCCTTCATCACCATGTATTATATACACATTTGCAGATGAAACTCTGATCCTCAGCACAAGAGTAATGTAACGTGATAAAGAGACTCCTTTCAGAGGAGGGAGTTTTTCTGTAAAGGCCACACTGATATCCTTTTGGATCATCTTTGCCTTTACATCCTGGAGGAACTGCTCCCCTTGCATATCATAAGATACATAGAGCACCACCCACATCCAGCCAAAATGCAGCAACAACCAGATGCTTCCATGAGTAAGAAAGCTGTCCTTGGTGGCCATCTGGTAAATTGACAGAAATTAGTCTTTATCACTAAGGATGGGATCAAAAGGACCATATGTGACCTGAATAAGAAAAAAAATAACCTAATTCTGACCTTTGTGAAATTTTGGATTCTCCCACTTAAATGGGGAGGAGATCATTCTCTACCTGATAAGACCGTAGAATGGGGTATTGAGTGAAGAGAATTCATGCTGCAGAACTGATGATATTCTGTCATCATGAGCATCAGAAGACTGGTCCTATTTCTTTTGAGAAAGGATCTTTGACTAATCCAAATAACAGTATGGCTCCCAGACCAAAGCATATGAGAAAAAGTATAAGGTTCAATACTTGTTTCAATGTCTACAGTGGGAACTGAGGAATGCATATATTTATTAAAATAGCACAACAAAAAATTGGTCATTCTGCCATCCTGAGCTCATGTGACATGTGGATCAGAGGTTTCCTTTCCTAGCAGTCAAGGAGAAAAATGTCAACTCTGAAAAAAAATATTAATTTTAATGTGATTTTTAATCACTATAGTGCAACCTATATTTTCTTAAAACACAATTACTTAGCCTCTGATATTTCTTAAATATAATTTTTGAAGGACAGGATTCTCATAAGCTGACTGTGTATTCCAGTAATGTCTCCTGAAAGTTTTATTAGACAGTTTCCCTAGAAGAATCTCTGAGGTGGAGAGCTGTTATATGGAGAGTAACTGGAAGTGATTTAAAGAGATCCACCTGCCTGGGTGTGAGGAAGGCCAGAGTGAGCTGGTAAACCTCAGCTACCGTAACTGAGCCATAGCCAATTTAGAGGATCTCCAGTTCTGGAATGTCCTTTCTTTGATCAATGACATAATGAATAAATGTTGTATATCTTTGTATCTAATTGATCTGTGAATGTCCCCTGATATAGGCCTCTCTTGAGATGAGGTAGATATATATTTGCTGCATACTATTTAGGAGACATCTTTAAGTTGGTCATCAATACTCCCATCAGAGGGGGTTGAATATAATGGCCATGGACAGAAATATGGGTGAAATTTAAAAGATTCCACTTCTCTACTTATTTTTAATTTCTTAGAGGGAAAATTGAATCATGTGTGTTTGTCACAAAGAGACAGAGGGAAAGTAAATAATAATTTCTGATAAGTGACATTCATGACAGTATCCCTTCTCCTAAAGTTTTACAATATAGGGACTTTTGACCTGCAACCACACATGCCAAGTGTGCTCTTTAAGCTACCTGGATTAAAATTTGAACCATGTAGTCAGCCATGTGGAATTCAGCTTCATTACCCACCATATCAGCAGCTCTCCCACCCCTGCTCTTTTTCTTTCTCTCTCATCTTTGTACTGTTAGCAATTTCATTACTTAAAAAATTCTCTGTGTCTTGGGACCAGCAGTTGGCATAATGGCTGTGTCGCTGGACTACTATGTAGTTGACCACAGTACGAGTCCCAGCCCCAGTGGTTGACTTCTCACTTTCTGTCTCTCTGTCTCTCTGCCTCTGTCTTTCTGGCAAGTGCACACACCCTATGGCAAAAACCTCTCAAAATAAATTCCTGTGTCTTTTTTCCTCTATTTAAGCAAAGTGTGTCCAAACAACCAAGATAGGTGTTGAGGGACTCCAGGGTTATGAAAATCCAGATTCTACGTTTTCTTTTCTCATCTGTGAGAGGATAGCATTAGGAGCTATCCAACTTTCATTGTCTGACCAGACAGTACACTTACCTGAGGGCTTTTGTAGAGCTCTAAAAGGGTTCCAACCTGGGCTAAAAATGTGGACATGTTTCCTGCAAAGGTAGCAACAGGTTGTTTCTGTGTCTGGTAGTTGTAGGTTGGTAGGGTCTGATTCCCTCCAGAGAGCAAAAACAGAGCATTTTTTAAAGTTCTTCTGTCACTGGTAAATGCATCATAGAAATCATAACCCAAGGAAATGTTGGGTAGCAAATGGGGGCTCTTATTTATCTCTTCAATGGCAAAGTAAAAGGCTAATACATATTGGTAGTTCTTCCATGTGAACCTAAACAGAAGGGGACAGCATTAGATAATACAGTCAAGTCATTTTATCCAGGGGAAACTCTTCAGCCAAGCCGCAAGTCATACCGGTTAAGGCCTAGGCTGCCATTCAGAGTTTCCCCTGTACTGGTACATGGAGCTGGTGTGAGTAATGTTTCCAGGGCTCTAGAAAACCTTGAAATGTTTTTCTCTCTACTTAAGCCATTTTTTCCAAACAATGAAGAGAGGTTTTGAGGGCCTTGTGAGAGAGATGAGGCCCATACATTCAGCTGGAGGATGACACTGACACCTAAACAGAGATAATTTTAAAGGATTATTAATGCATTAGGAGGACAACAACTTTTTTTTAGGATAGAGTACACACTTTCATCATTGTTTTTACTTTTCAATAGTGTATATATAGGCAAATTGCAGATATGTATACCTATAAATTACAAGGTAGCTTTAGGATTTTTAAATAAGATAGCTTACGTGTATATCAGTTGAAATAGTTTATATTTTCTGTAAGGAGAACACTAGTATCATACTCCCTTGGAACTATTAGGATGAATATTACTCAATTATGAATTACATTTTCCATGGTTGCGCTCACCTTCATAATCCTTGTATAAGTGAATGTATCCCACATGTCATCTTGATTTTACGTATGTCAATAAACCATGACTGAAGCATTTCATATTTCCCTATGTCTGGAACCTGAAAATAGCATCTGATGGACTGCGTAGGGAGCATGGTGGCTAAGGCACTAGACTTTGCAATAGAATGACTACAGTTCAAGACACTAATCAGAGGTAATGACATTTCTTAGCTGACCAAACAGATAAAAAAGCCCTACTTGTGTCAGCTGAGAAGGAGGTGAAACTGAATTGTGCCTGCAGGCTCAGTCCTCTGTTGGAAGAGGCAACTCTGTGGAGGGCTCAGAGAATTCTAATTTCCATGGTCTGACTTCAACCTGTACAAAGAGTGTGCCAGACTGGTGTGACAGATAGGGACATAGCTAGAAGCATTTAAAAGGGCATTTCCACAGGAGTCATGTTGCTGAGATTCACTCTTAATGTGAGCAGCTCTGGCTTCCCTGTCTTTTTACTGTTTCACTTAAGTCTCATCCAGGAGCTTTGGGGATCTCCCTGCCCTAGGTCTCTGCACCTGTCACCCACCATTTTGATACAAAAACAACTTAGGTAATACATGTTTTGGGCTGTTTCTCTTCCCTAGACTTTATAATTTCATAATGGCCAAGTAAAACTTTGGTGATAACCCTGCCCTGAGACAATAAGCTTTGTAATTTTGTGACCAAAAGTGGCCAAAATGTTTTTGTCACAAGACTGCTGTTAAGATTTGCACTTTTTAATGGTGTTAAAATTTATAAATGTTGGACTCACAGGTTTAATAGTGGTTAAGGCACTGAACTCCCAGATGACCCACTGTGGTTTGAGTGCTGGACCTGGCAGCTTAAAACTCACACTAGTCCTGTATGTTTGCACGACCAAAATCTTGAAAGGAGAATAAAGGAGAAAGGACTGTGGTGTGATCATACCCCCTGGGGGAGGTTTTCTCACTTTCTCTCGGTTTTTCTGGTGAGCACACATGCCCTATTACATTTTTTTTTCTAAATAAATAAATAAGTAGTGGCCAGCAGGTAATGTGTAGTTAAGTTTCTTGACATCTACATCATTGACTGCCATTTGAGTCCCAACCTGGTGCCTTGCTTCTCTCGCTCTGTTTCTCTATGCTGAGCACATATGTCCTACATCAAATAAAAACATAATAATGATAATAATAAAACATAGCAATAATAAAAATGTAAAGATCCACAGAATTCTAATTCTGTCTGATGCCTTAGCAAGAAGGGGAAGGAATAATGTCAGTCGTCAATGGCTTTCTCACTAGTGCACAGAAGACATTTCATTGCTACTTCCAACATCACCCTCAGGTATGCAATTCCATCTTGACAGAAATGAACCATATCATTTACTAAGAAGTAGGCTACTTTCTAAATAAGATTAGATTATCTTTAAATTCCACCCCTCCACAAAATTAATCCACCTGTCCCTCAACATGATATTCTGTGTTCAGTCTCTTGCTAATTCAGGTACCAAGTACTCATTTCATGGTTTAATAAGTGATAACTAATGAGAACTTTACTTTTTCCCCAATTTCTCACCCTCCGCTATTTCCCATCCTCTTCTCCCCACCTCTGGTATCTGCAGTTGTTTTCCATTCCCTTATTCTTTTCCACATTGTACTGATTCACAAAATATCTTAATTAATCTAAATACTTTCATTAGTAAGGTCAGCTGATATATACATAGCTGTGAACAAAAGTAGACCTTAGACATAAAACTTTGTGGGTAGAATAAATATACTATAAATTAACACTTAGCTGAAGTTATATAGCTTACTATGGTCACTAAACAGGTATTTTTAAAATATATTTTATTTCAAGAAAGGCAGTTTTAGCTTTAATAAATCAAAATCATTAATGGGAATAACTATCAATAATATTACCTCATAGTAACAAATATTATGAAAATATAATACAACAATAATAGACAAATATCAAGGAACCATAATATAAATGAATTACACAGATAAATTCATATTGAAATGAGACTTTCAGTAGAAGAAGAAAAATATTTTCCCTTGACACATCCATTTTTTTGTTGCCTTTCATAAACAAAAAGAGGACCAACACTGGCTTGGTGATTAAGGTACTAGACTTTCACATGGCTGACCATGGTTTAAATCCTTGATTTGGCAGCTTGTTTTCTCACTGTTCCTTCTTCTCTCTCTCTCTCTGTCTCTCCTTGGTCAAATTTAAAAATAATAATAACAAATATAATTAAATGAATAATTTTTTAAAAACAGAAAAACTTTATAGATATTTTTAAAGAACAGTTTATTTAATTTTTTTTAACAGAGTGAGAGAGAGAGAAAGGGAAAGTGAGAAAGCATGATGTCAGGTCCAGAACTAAAACATTACAGCCAGAAGATGGTGTGGTGTTAAGGCACTGAATTACCATCTGTCAAACCATAACTTGAGTGATTGACTGGCAGCTTGAAAATCACACTGGGTGTGTGCTAGCCCAAGGTCTAGAGGTGAGAATGGAGGAGAAGAGATTGCAGCATGAGAATTCCCCCTGAGGGGTGATTTCTCACTTTCCCTCTGTCTCTCTCAGGTGAGTGTACAAACCCTATGGCAAAATCCAAAATAAATAAGTAAAATAGTAATTATTTACATTACAATGGACATTACATTACAATGGAAACATTACATTACAATGGAAACTTTAGTGCTCAAGTACTCCCCATTTCTAAGCCACGGTACTATGGAGACTACAACAACTGGGGGGAGATCACGTTCACCAACAGAGGTAATGGAAGTGCTCTATGAGAGCTGGTTCCCAACAGCACTACAAATATGCCTTAGTGAGACAAGGGACCATCTAACCAATGCATAACATGCTTCTGTTTTCCCACTTAATTAGCATCTTGCCATAAAGACACACAGACATTTCAGTGGTTATTTGGGATACCATAAACTTTTCTAGGAAGCATTTGTGAGTTTCAAAATATGGTCACATTGTTGCAAAGTGCACAGAGTTCAAGGCACAGAGTAGAAAAACATTGTAAATAGATGGGGTAAAAGTTCTAGGAAAAGTCAAGTTATCTTCCTTTAATGAA
>AAPY01522517.1:0-36329 GCA_000181375.1 Tupaia belangeri
CCAGCAGGCAGGTCAGCATGGGGGCAGACTCAGTCCCCCTGGAGCAGCTGTGCTCTCCCTGTTTCCCACGGAAACCCTCACAGCTGCCATGGACGGATCTCGTCCTCAGGACACGCCTGCTGCAGAGGCTCACGAGGAAGCACAGACCATGGCCACCGTTGGAGAAGCCAGCCACAAGGGGTACTTACTCCAGAATCCCCCTGGGGATAACAGCTCATGTTCCTGTAGGTGTTCGGCCAAATACCTGGAATCCCTTCTGACTTGGCCCGGCTCCCCTCCCTCAGGAGTTCTCAGAAAGTCCTCCTTCACCTCCCTCCACGCTCCTCTGTGCACATGGGTTCCCACCATTACGGTGCAAACCACCATGACCTCTCCCCAGGAAGACTGCCCCTGCTGGTTTCTGGCAAACTATCTCTGGCTATTCTATTCATTACAATGAAGGGCAGAAGCTGGAGATGGGGGTTTATTTCTCCAACTTGGTTTCAGGGAGCAAGCACTCCCAAACTGTCTCAAGAAACTAAGTGGGACCGACAGATAGTGTAATGTTGACATCGCTGGTCTCCCATTGAGTTGACTGTGGTTCAAGGCCTGGGGCTAGAGATTTAAAACACATGCTGAGTGTCTGTGTGTGCTTGTCCAAAACTCAACGAGCAAAATGGAGGACAAGTGATAGTGGTGTGGCCATCCCCCCTGTGGGATTGTTCTCTTTCTTCCTCTGTCTCTCTGTCTCTGTCTCTTCAGTAAGCACATGGTCCCTATAGCAAAAACAAAACAAAACAAAAGCAAAAAAACAAAAAACATCTTACTTTATGCCCAGTATTGATAAACACAAGCTTATGCAAGTGATCCTTCATTGTAATCAAAGACAATCAATCTACTTTCAATAAGTGTCCTTATTACTATTTTTCTTAAAATAATCATTCCTGCTTTTTCAACTGAGCTTTCCTCAAGGAGACCTCCCCATGACCTCGGGCACACTCAGGTTCTTCTTGTCAGCGTTTTTGCTTCAATTCCCCCTTCAAATGCACCTGCAATTTCTATCATGGTCATATTTTATTATGAGGAAGCTGGAGGGCGTCTTCCTGATCAGTTCTGGTTTTACATATTGGTCGGTTCATGAGCTTTGGTATATTCAGAACACAGTAAAAGCATCCTTGGTATATCAGGTACCCAAACAGTATATTAATAAGCCAGTCATCAATAGTTCCCCTAGATCTATAGTAAGCTCTTCCACCTGAGAAGACGCGTCACCTATTTCCATTGGTAGAGTGGAACTGAGTGTTAGTCCTCAATTTGGGGCAGACGCCATTCGTACTTGAAAGCTCGCTATTGCAAATAGTGGGTATAGTGACAGCAGGAGGCGCTGCGGGGTCATTCTCACAGAACTTCCTATGGAAATAACGGAAGCTTGGATATTGGAGGTTACTGTGTTTATTGCCATTGGCTGCCTGGTCTGCTTGTGTGTTCCCTTTGGCCTCATCAATATCCATGTTTGGTGTCCTTGGTGGCGGACACCTGATATTTCCTTAGTAACAGGGTGGCCTCCAGAGTTCCAAGATTCAGGCACTTACTTTTACTCTCTGTCATCATGTGTTAGCAGCCCTTGCTCTTTGCAGATGGCCCCATGGACTTGCACCACTACAAATACAAACTGTGTGTCCGTATATATGGTAGCCAGTTTTTCTTGGTATCCAGTCAGCTCTCGGGTCAGAGCAATCAATCCACTTTCTTTCTCAAAGTCCCAACAGGTGAGGGCTGTGTCTAGGACGAGCACGGTGTAGACCTGGTGTAGCCCTGGTCCAATATTTCAGTACAGTCTTGTAATACTGTCTAGGAGGTCCTCAATTAGCAATACCTATGTGGCTGAGTTCTTCAGCAGTAACTCTTCAGGTCATGGATGGGTCATCTAACAACACGGCTTGGTATTTCCTCTAGTATCCAGTAGTTAGCCGTTCCCTTCCTTTTTGTTTCTAAACTATGAAAATTTGATGTGGAATGTGCACTACCACAGTCTGGCCCCAATGCAGTTTTTCTGCTTCTTTCAGGAGAAGAAAAATGACTGTTTCTGTTTGAAGAGTGGTTGGGGAAGCCTGTAGGTACTGTGTTCATTTGTTTTAATAAAATATCCCCTGGGAAGCTGTTCAGTGCCGAGTGTCTGTATGAGTACCCCTAACGCTAGGGGAGGTTTTGGAGACTTGTTGGCGTAAAATATTACGATAGTTAACAGATCATTTTCCTAATTGTAGGTATTTTGAGGCATAAAATGGACATAGCATTGCAACTGGAAAACGTGGACTGAAATTTCTACCCTACCACCTCCTGGGAGAATTTGATTGAATGACTTTAATCTTTGGGCCTCACTATCTTCATATATATCAGAAATAAAAGTACTGAGGCTGTCAGACAGTGGGGCTACCAGGCTGGTCTGTGAGGCTGAGCCACTGGGAAGGTTCTGGAGTTAGGTCCAGAAACCTCCGTAAGTACACTGAGTGTGTATGGGCCCACAAAAGAGGGATGGCTGATGATGGGGGTGGGTCACAGTATGAGGACCCTGTTGGCAATGCTGTCTCTCGGTCTCTGTCTCTCTCTTGGTCACAGAATTATTAATAAGGGCCAGCAAGTGGTATCATGTTTCAGGGTGGCTGGATCCCAGCTAGCTGGCTATGTCATTGGAGTCCAGGACCTAGTGACTTGAGGGATATGCCACGTACTTGTGCATGCTCCAAATCATGACAGAACAGAGGAGAAGGTATTTTGGCATGCCATACCCTTAAGGGGCAAGAGGGTGGGGAGGATGCTTGTGTGTGTGTGTGTCTATATATATATATATATATATATAGATAGATAGATAGATAGAGAGAGAGAGAGAGAGAACACACACCTTATGACAAATTTAATTTTTTTTGAGAGGTTTTTGCTATAGGGCATGTACGTTCGCCAGACAGACAAAGACAGAGACAGAAAGTGAGAAATCACCCCCCAGGGGGGATGGCCATGCCGCAATCCCTTGTCCTCCATTCTCCTCTTGGGATCTTGGACACACATGCACACGATCCCAGCGTGAGTTTAAACCACCGGGTCCGGGAGTGGAACCACGGTCGACTACATGGGAGTCCAGCCATTACGCTAACTGCTGGTCCCGGGGAGTGATTTCTTAAGTGTCCTTCTCACTGTTTCTGTCTCTGTCTCTTTCTGGTGAGTGCATGTGCCCTAAGGCAAAAGCATCTAAAACAAACAGACAAAAAAAAATGGAAGACTAAAAAAAAAACAAAAACAAGCTCGAAACAAAAATACCTGAGCTGCAGAGCCAATGTGTGGATTGGCAAGAATACTCCGGGAAACTATTACATATCCTAATACTCTTCCACCACCGTTCCTCCACTAACCTCTTTTAATGATCCAAACTGGGCCTGCAAGTGTTGTGGTGGTTAAAGACACTGGATTCCTACACGGCTGACCGTGGTTCGAGTCCCAGACCTGGTGGCTTGCATCCTTGCTTTCCCTTTGTGTCTGTCGCTCTCTGGCAAATTAAAATAATAACACCAAATGGAATTAAATAAATAAATAAATCTTCTTAAAAATTTAAGGATCCAGAATGAAACTAAATTGTAATACATAAAGTTTAAGAAAACATTACTGAGTAGGACACTCACACAGATTTGATTGGCCTCATAATACCATCTCCAGAACACATTCATTGTATTTACTCTCGATGGGCCAGTTGCTCTCAGGAATCTCTTTGTAATTTCAGGAAATCTATTAGCCTTTTGCAGACAAGGTTTTCCCTTCCTTCTCCCCAAAGCCTGAGGCCAGCCTGCAACATTCTGACATTAACCCAACAGCGAGGAAGTCTAATATTCTAAGACTTGTGGAGGAGCTCCCTCCCCAATGGTGCTCCTATGTATGGATAGAATCCTTAAAGCCCCAGATCAATGCTTCTTCCTGAGTTCTACCAACAAACTCAATCAGTTGCTTTTTATCTTTTCTTGGTTTCCTATAGGGCGTATCTGCTAGCTGGACAGAGACTGAGAGAGAGAAGAAAAGTGAGAAATCATTCCTGAGGGGGGTGGGCTAGGTCACAATCCCTTCTCCATGTCCCCTAGGGACTTTGAGCTTGTACGTGTACATGCCTGGCATGTTTCTTATGCTGTCGGGTCTGGGACTTAAACTGCAGAGTTAGCAGTGTGGGGCCCAGTCTTCTTGACCACCACGTGACATGCTGGCCCTGAAGCGCTCACTTTTGACTGAGTATAAATGTAAAAAAGAAAAAAATTTTTAACTTCTGGGAGGTCCCTAAGTTCTTGAAGGACAAAACGCGGAAAACTTGATCAATTACATTTATGCAGTAGTTTTTTTTCTCTAGTCTGGAATTTTCACATCCTACTCTAATTTGGCCTGAAATGTAAAAACTAAATACATCTAGAAATAATGTGATTCTGTGATTCCAAGTGATCTATAAACAGCCCCAGCTGAGAAAAATCACCATAATTTCCTATAATGTTTTATAATATTTGAATAACACTCAATTCATCTTACTTAACGCCATGGCAAACCAAAGAAGTGAGTAGTATTATTCATTTGTTACAGATGAGGAAACGGAAGCTCTGAGGTCAGGTGACTTGGCAAGAGACACACAATGGAAAGAGGAGAACCTGTACCCAAACCCAGGTCACATCATCCCTAATCTCCATAATGCCCAGTATCTCAGAGTGATGTCCACTGTGCTTAGAAAATGACTTCTGAGGTGCCAGAAACATGAAGATGAGACTTAAATCATCTCTGTGTCAACATTATTTTCAAAAAGTAGGACACAGCATTCCCAGATTCCCAGATTTTACTTAGAATGGGCCTCTCTGATAGTGGGTCTTGCCCTGTTGCATCCTGTGGCTACACTGCTGGGTGCCCAAGGACTGGCTGCTCTGCGTCTTCAGTGCTTGGGAGAAGCAGGCCCTGGGACATGTGTAAAGGTCTCCCAGACATGGCCCAGGATCATTCAGCCTAGGGGTCAAATTCACCAGGTTCTGAAGTCATCTTGCTATTTTCTTTTGTTCTATCTATCTATCTATCTATCTATCTATCTATCTATCTTTCTATCTACCTACCTACCAACCTTCTTGTTTTTCTATGGCTGAATAGTATTCTGTGGAGTATATGTGCTACTTGTTTCAATTCATTCATCTGTTTGTGGACACTCTTCTTGTGCACAATGACTTTGACAATACGGGGTCTTTTTTTTTTTTTTTTTTTTTTTTTTTAGAGGTTTTTGCTATAGGGCACATGCGCTTGCCAGACAGTCAGAGAGAGACAGAGAGACAGAAAGCAGGAAATCACCCCCCAGGGGGGGTGGCCACGCTAAAATCCCTTCTCCTACATTCTCCTCTCAGGATCTTGGGCACGCATGCACACGCCCGGTGTGAGTTTAAGCCACCGGGTCCGGGACTCAAACCGCGGTCGACTACGTGGGAGTCCAGCCACATAGCTATTACACTAACTGCTGGTCCCAATACGGGGTCTTTTGTAATTCCAGGCAAATTCTGTGATTGTCTTTTCTAGATCTGTAAAGAATGTCTCTGATAATTTCATAGAGATTGCATTAAATATGTACATTAATTTGGGTAGAATTGCCATTTTGATTATATGAACTCTCCTAATCCAGAAACATGGATTGTCCTTCCATGTTTGTGTGTCCTATTTGATTTGCTTTTTAAAATTTTCATAGTTTTCCTTATAGAAGTCTTGGACTTCCTTGGTTTTATTTATTCCTAGGTATCTTATACTTTTTATAGTTATGGTAAATGGGATTACTTTTTTCAGTTCTGACTCTGTCAGCTTGTTGTTTGTAGGTCGAATTGGTATCGATTTTTTCATTTAATTTTGTATCCTGCCACTTTACTGTATGAGTTTATTACTTTGAGAAGATTTTTGGTATATTCTACTGAGTGTTCTGTGTACACAATCATGTCATCTGTAAAGAGAGATAATTTCTTCTCCTCTTTCCATATTGGAATGCCTATTTCATTCTCTTGTCTGATTGCATTGGCTAGGACTTCCAGTACTACATTAAGTATGAGTGGAGAAAGTGGGCAGCCTTGACTTGTATCAGTTTTCAGTGGAAAAACTTTCAGCTTTTCTCCATTCAGTATAACATTAGCTATAGGTTTTTCATAAATGGCTTTTTATTATTCAGAGAAATGATCTCTCTATGCTGATTTCACTGAGTCTTAATCATAAAGAAATGTTGTATTTTTTTAAATGTATATTCCACACCGATTGAAATGATCATATGGTTTTTACTATTTTTCTGTTAATGCGGTGTATTCCATTTATGGTTTTGCATCTATTGACCCACCCAGCATCCGTGGATTAAAGCCTACCTGGTTGTGATGAATAACCTTTTTCATAAGCTGTTGAATACAGTTAGCAAGTATCTTGTTGAGAATTTTTGCATCTATATTCATCAGAGATGCAGTTCTGTAGTCTTTCTTTTGTGTAGTATCTTTATCTGTTTTGGGAATGAGGGTAATGGAGCCTTCATAGAATGAATTTCAAAGAGTTCTTTCTTTCTGGATCACTAGAAATAGTTTGAGTAGAATGGGGGTCACCTCTTATTTAAAAGTTTTGTAAAATTACCCAGTGAAGCCATCAGGACCAGGACATTTCTTTGTTGAGATGTTATTTATTATTGATTTAAACTCATTTCTTTCTATAGGTCTATTCAGGCTTTCTATGTGTCTCTGAGTCAATATCGGTAGATTATATGTGTCCAAGGATTTCTCTGTCTCATCCAGATTTCTTCTTTGTGGGTGTACAGTCGCTCATAGAATCTTTAAATAACGTTTTGTATTTCTACTATGTCTGATGTAATGATGCCTGATTTATTGGCAGTTTGAGTTATCTGGTTCCTTTCTTTCTTCCTCTTAACTAGTCTAGCTAATGGTGTGTCAATCTTGTTAATCTTTTTAGAGAACCAGCTTTTTCTTTCATTTAAATTATGTACAGTTTGCTTTTGTTCTATTTCATTTATTTCTGCTTGAATATTATTTATTTACTCCTGGCATGTTTTTGTGTGATTTTCCCCCCAATTCCCTGAGGCATGATGTTAACTTGTCCTTTTGCCACCTTTCAATCTTTTTCTTGTGTACACTAATTGCTATGTACTTCCCTCTTATGGCTGCTTTTGCAGTGTCCCATGAGTTATGGAAGTTTGTGCACTCATTATTGTTTGTTTCTATGAATCCTTTGATTTCAGTCTTAATCTCTTGAGTAGTCATGAAGTCATTAGGAAACAAGTTTAGTTTTCATGTACTTGTTTGTTTTCAAGGGTTTCTCCTGAGAATCATATCAATTTTAATTCCACCATGGTAGGAGAAGATGCAGAATATAATTTCTATGCCTTTGAATCTGTAAAGGCTGGTTTTGTGCCCTATCATATGGTCAGTCTTTGAGAAGGTACCATGCAGGGCTGAGAAAAATGTATATATTGTGGTTTAGGGGTGGAAGTTCTATAGATGTCTGTCAAGTCCATCTGATTTATGGTATGATTTAGGTCCTAAATCACTTTGCTCATTTTTTCTGGTTGATTGTCTAAAGGAGAGAATGGGATGTTGAGATCTCCAACAATTAGTGTGTTACAGTCTATCTCTACGTCTTTTAATCTAGTAGTCATTCTTTTACATATTTGGGTGCTCCTGAGTTGGATACATAGATATTTATAAGCATTATATTTTTTGATGAATTAGCCCTTTTACTACTATGTAATGCCATTCTTTGTCTCCTTTTACGATTTTTCTCTTAAAGTCTATTTTGTATGAAATTAGGATAGTGATTCCTGTTTGTTGTTGGTTTCTCTTAGGAGGGCATATCTTTTTTCCAGCCCTGCACTTTTAATCTACAAATGTCTTTATCCATGAGTTGGGTTTCCTGTAGGCAGCAGATGGAGGATTTCTAATTTTTAATCCATTCAGCCAGTCTATGTCTCCTGACTTGAGATTTCAAGCCATTAACCTTCAACATTATTATCGATATTTCTAGACCCATGTCTACCATTATGCTGGCCACATTCTTGCTTTTGTTCTCTTATTGCTGTCAGTCTTTACTTTTCTTAGTATAGTACTCTTTTCAGAACTTCTTGAAGACCTGGTCTGGAGTTGGTAAATTCTTTCGGGTTTTGTTGATCTGAGAATGTTTTTGTCTTCTTTTTCCATATGGAGGGTAATGTTGCTGGGGGTGGCATGTTGGTTAAAATTGTTTTTCATTTGATACTTTGAATATATTTCCCCATTCTTTCCTAGCTTGCATTGTATCCAATGAGAGGTCCGGCATTAGCTTGATGGGATATCCTTTGTAAATGGCTTTATGTTTCTCTCTTTTCAATCTTACTATCTTGCCTTTGTCTGTGGTTTTGGTCAATCTAGCTATGATGTGCCATGGAGACGATTTTCTGGGATTGATTCTATTTGGGGTTCTTTGTAATTCTTGGATCTAAATATTTGAGTGACTCTCTAGATTTGGAAAGTTCTTTTTCTGGGTTTCGTGGAATAGATTATCTATGCCCATATTAGTTTCCTCACCTTCTGGGATACCAATTATTTGGATGTTTGGGTGTTTCATGGTATGTAGTATTTGTCATGTATTACCCCAGTTTTCTTGGTTGATGTCTCTGTATATATTATCATTTTTTTCCAGGTCAGGTTTTGTTTTCTACATCTGAGATTTGATGTTCTGCATGGCCTAACATAATTTTTTTCCTAATGAATTATTTTATTTAACTTTATTTATTTTAATTTGACCAGGGAGAGACAGAGTGAGTGAGTGAGAGAGAGAGAGAGAGAGAGAGAGAGAGAGAGAGAGAATGCCACCAGGTCCAGGACTTGAACCATGGTCAGTCATGTGGGAGTCCAGCGTCCTTAGGCACCCCACCACCTACTAGGCCCTCCCTGCTTTTAGTACTTTTGAGTGAGGTTTTGATTTCCTGTATTACAGCCTTCATATATTATTGTTCCATCTTATGCCTTCTTATAGTGTCCAATTCTTCTTTCATATCATGGAAAGACTTCTTTATCTCTTGGAGCTCAATGTCTCTTTTCTCTTGCATCTCATAGTCTTTTATATCCATCCATATTTTAAATTCTATTTCTGACATGTTGGTAATATCCTCTAATTTCTCTGTACTTGGAGAAGTTATATTTCCTTGCTGGAGATGTCATTACTTAATTCTTTCATCCTTGACGCTCTTCTCTGATTTTTAGTTATTCGGTAATGTATTCACTTGTCACTGATTTGTTGAAGAAGGATTCTGTAACTGTGAGCTCCTGTGTTTCCATTCCTGTGAAATAATTTGGTGCCATTTTCTTCCTTCTACTGTGTCCTCCAGTGTGGGAATCACAATGAGGAGTTTAAAAATACGATATATGAAGGGGAGTTTCACTCTTTTTACAACAAGTTCATTGAGAGGCAAAGAATTCTCTAAAACTCACAATGTTCAGATGTTTAGCTACTGTGCAACTAGACATCTCGAGATAGTGGGTAAGGGCTGAGCAATAAAATAGGAATGTAAAGTAAAAGAAAAAGAAAGTAGGAAACAGAAATAGGAAGGTAAAGCAAAGGAAAAAGAAGGAAAGAACTAGAACAAAAAGAAGACCAAAATAACCTAGAAATAACATTGCAGAAAATGAAATTGGGTTAAAAATGGAAAAGCATAAGGTGCACAAATGTGCTGCCTAAAGGGCAGCAGAGGTAGAGGTAGAGAGGCCTGGAAGCATTCTGTCCTAGATGAAGGAAGAAGAGACAATTAGAAAGTGAAATGCACAAAGCAGACAGAAAGCTGGTTTTGGTTTTTGTTTTTGTTAGAAAAAAAAAAGTTTGAATGGACAGAAAAGGAGAGAGAGACTTTGCCTACCTGACTAGCACTGGGGTCTGGAAATGGGGAGCCCTTGCTGGGGAGAGGTACACAGCATTAACAGTGAACCCAGAAGGGGCAGCAGAGGCAGAGATCGAGATGCCTGGAAGGATTCTGTCCCGATTAGCACTGGGGAATGGAAGGGGGAAGCCAAAAACCTACTTTAAAAAATAAGTTTTAGCAGGCGAGCAGGTAGTGTGAGGATTAATGCAGCTGGGTTCCACGTGGTCAACTGAGTGGTTCAAGTTCAGACACTTCCTGAAAATCATAACGGCTTGTGTGCGGGCTTGCCTTTAATCCCAAGAGGAGGGGTCAGCAGATAGCATGATGGTTAAAGGTGCTAGACTCGCACATGGCTGACCACGGTTCAAATCCTGGACCTGAAAGCTTGCTTCTTCACTTATCCCTCCCTCACTCCATCTCTCTCTGATCAAATTAAAAGAAAGAAATTGATAAGTAAAGTTAAATAATTCTTTAAAAAGAATACTAACAGGTGACTGGAGCAGAAAGGACTGTGGTGTGACCATCGCTCCAGGTGTGATTTCTCAATTTCCACTCCCCTTTTTGTTTTGCCAGAGCACATACTCTATAACCAAAAAAAAAAAAAAAAAAAAAAACCCACAGGAAAAAAAAAAGAAGCAAACAAACTCTTAGCTTTAACAGGGAACACTCATCTGTCAATCATAGTCAGATCGGGGTATGTATAAAATGCTTCCTGACTTAGTTCTTCACCAGCTGACTTCACAATGCAAACCTTTGTTGAGCTCACCCTTTCTGTGGCTTTCCCATAGTTTTTGTAGCTTAATTTAAATAATACCCGCTTAAGCTCCCAGTGACCTAGGGTTTTTATCCCCCCTGATCCTACTGTTCTTCCCATAGAACCCACTATGCAGCCTCTTCTCTGGCTGGGGTAAATAAACTATGTGCCCATTATCAAATGCTTAGCCAGTTCAGGACTTCTACTCACCCCAGCATTTTGACCACATATACATCAAGGGCACAGGGTGGAAACCGTCATCTTGTTATTACTGTCGTCACAGCTATCACTTGTTGAGTGCTTACTATGGGGCAGGTTCTCTATGGACGCTCTTCCATGAATTGGTAATGCATGTCATTGGAACGGTCACATAAACCCTTTGGAGGAAATACAAACATTTTGTTTTTGTTATTATATACGATGACGATGGAACCAAAAGATGTTAACAAACTTATCCAAAGCCACAGAACCACAAGAGGTAAAGACACAAATTAAAACCAGGTTAATGTAGGATGTCTCACATTAAATCTATGGACATAAAATACACACGCAAACACACATACACAAATAAACAAGTTAAGTTGCAGCTATTTGAGATAAGGTCATATTTTGTAGCCATTTAAGCACTTGTTAATTGTCCCAGCCTGCAGGACAGTCAAATAGGTTTCCTGAGGGAAGGAGTGAGAGACGGGACAAACAGCACAGAGACGACACAGTGTTACTGCTCTTCACGATCATCCATTTATTGTGGGTCAGGGATCATGGTTATATACACGTTGGTAAGCGGTAATTGTCTGCTCTATATGCCAATCATAAGTTAGCCAATTATGGCCTTTGGCATTGTGTAATTGTTTGCTTTCTGAGACCTAAAATGGTGATAGTAAGAGACTCATGAAAATGGCCTCTCGGACTCACTGATGTGCAGTTTCCCACATGTCCCCCTTTTTTGTTTTAATTTGAGAGATGAGGAAAAGGCCTGGGGGAATCGTGCCTGTCTTAGGTTGGAGCCGTTTATGGAACCATTCGTCCATCCTTTCCCGTCATTGGAGAGTCCCATAGCTATGATGGGCCTCCTGTCTTGGGTGGAAGGACTGAACAGTTATTTGGTTCATCAGACTCTCTTACCTGTCTTTGGCTAACCGATTCAGCACCTCAGGTGAGATCAGTGTAGGGATGTTGGTCCTCCATCTCTAATTTAGTATAGTGGACCTGTATGGGCTGCATAGTTAGCGAGTTAATTTGTTGTTTGAGGAATGTCATGAGCCTATTAAATATAACAGGTCTCAGGAAGCAAACAACTAAAAGGCCAAGGAAAGGACCGAGTAGAGGGAGCAGAAAAGGGAGGAGACCGTTCCAGGCAGACCATAAGGGATTGTCGGCAAGTTGTCACAAACGATGCTGGACTTGTTGGCGTAAAAGCAGCAGCATTCCTGTAAAGCAAGACAGAGACCCCCCTGTTCTGCCAGGAGGAGTGGCACCAGGATCAAAACCAGCAGCAATAGTGTCAAAAAAGCAAAACGGGATCAGGTTTTTAAGAAGGATCTTCATTTTGTTGATCTGTGGAAAGAGAGAGAGATATCTCAGGGCTTTCATCGTCCCTGGATGGCTTACTAGAATCAATCTGTTTGATTAATCTTTCTAGTAGCCAATGAGCAGTATCCATTTTTTGAGAATAGATGCAGACCGACCCTCTGCCCCAAATGAGGACAGGGTCCGGACCATTCCATGTATTGTCCAGAGGATCTTTCCACAAAACTGAGGCAAATTTTGTTTTGGTAGTAGAATGCCAGAAGCGCTCAGCAGCTGAATCTCCATCTTTATCAAGAGACAGGAAATTTAGGACAAAAAGAGCATGTGCCAGAAGGTTTTTTGGCGAGCCCTTAGTCTGTAAAAGCTTCCCTTTCTTAGCTTTTGGAGAGTATTTTTCAAGGAAAGATGAGCACGTTCAACAATGCCTTGTCCCTGGGGATTGTATGGGATCCCCGTGACATGTTTGATGTGGAGTTGTTTACAAAAAGAGGCAAAATTGTTTCCTGCGTATCCTGGGCCATTATCTGTCTTAATTTGTTGAGGTTTACCCATAAGAGAGAGTGCGGCAAGTACATGGGAAATAACATGCTTGCCGGCTTCTCCAGTTTGTGCCATGGCAACAATGAAACCACTGAAGGTATCAACAGTAACATGAACATATGTGGTAGTACCAAATTCAATGATATGAGTGACGTCCATCTGCCATAATGTGTTAGGCATAAGGCCTCTAGGGTTAACACCTAGATGTGGTGTAGGAAAAAGGGTAAGACAGGCTGGACATTGTTTTACAATTTGTCGGGCCTGTTCTCCAGTAATTTTAAACCTGAGGCGAAGTGTGTGAGTATTTAAATGGTGTAGCTTACGTGCAGGAATGGTGCCTGAAAATTTTTTATCAGCTTATGTAGAAGCAAGAAAGGAATGTTTAGTGGCAAGATCAGCGCGGCAATTGCCCTCAGTCAGAGGACCAGGCAAGTCAGTATGTGCACATAAATGGCCAATATAAAAGGATAGCTCTCGATTTCTAAGAGAGACTGTAGTTGGCGGAAAAGCTGTGCAGCCTGAGAAACTTGTTTAATTTGTGCCGCGGTTTCTAGAAGTGGAACAGACATAGCAATATAAGCACTATCTGTCTATAAACCCAAAGGTGCTTTAGGAAAAGCAGAGAAGACTGCAATGACTGCCTGCAGCTCAACTAACTGAGCTGATGTTGAGGAAGTGGTAAACGTAACTGATCAGAGAAAGAATAGGAAGCAGTTCCGTTGGAGGAACCATCAGTAAAGTAAGCATTGGTTTCTCTGGAGAAATTTGTTTGGACACACCAATAGGCATCTGAGGAACCAAACCCTTTTTCACCTCGTGAAGAGGTTTGGATGTTATTTTGAGTGGAAAGCAGTGGAAGGAGTAAGAGTTGAGCTATGCACTTTCCAGCTGTAATAGTTGTGATTAAATTTGGAGAGGAAGCCATAATTTTTATTTCTCCCTCATAGTCATTATCTATTACTCCTGGAAAGATTTGATGTCCCTCCATAGTAGCACTACTACGACCTATGAGCATTGCAAAGGTGTTTGGAGGTAAAGGGCCAAAGATTCCAGTAGGCAAGGCCTGTACCCCCACTTCAGGAGTTAATACCGTGTGGGTGTGGAACAGAGGTCCAGCCCTGCGCTTCCTGGAGTCGCTCTGGAGAGGTCTGAAATGGATTGTTTGTTGGAACAGTTTGCATCGCCCCCAAAACTTGTTTGGGTCTGGGGGCCTGGGGCTGGCCCCTGTTCCCGTTTCCCTGAAAAGTAAATAAGTGGTCTGCCATGGAAATCTGTTTTGGACCTGCACTCATTGTCAGGATGACATCCCCTCTGGCACTTACTGCATAACTCAAGGGGTTGATTCTGTCTCTGATCTTTAATATTTTTTTGTTTTACACTGTTTTGCCATGTGTCCTGGGTGACCGCATTTAAAACAATTACCTTGATTATTGCGGTCAAGGAAGTGGCGGACAGTGTACCCATGAAGGGCCGCGGCCATGACCAATCCCTGTTGATATGCTGATCCGATCTCTGAACACAGACGTACGTACCCTGTCAGGTCTGTCTTTTTTCTATGTGGTCTAATGGCTGCCTGACAAGGAGCGTTAGCATTTTCATATGCCAATTGTTTTATAAAGTCTGTACTTGCATCAGCATTACCGAATATTTTTTCTGATGTGGTAATTAATCGATGTACAAAGTCAGAAAAACGTTCATCAGGCCCTTGTCTAATGTTAGTAAGGGAGGTGCTCAAATCTCCTTTGGCAGGGAGTTTTTTACAGGCCTTTATGCCCGCCGTATGAATTTGTGCAAAGAGCCCTGGGTCATACTGCATTTGATTTTCATTGTGCGCATAGTTTCCTTCTCCTATTAACATTTTGGCCGTCCAGCCATTATTGGCTTGTGCATTGTAGCGGGCGGTTTCCCTACAAGCCTCTACATATTCTGATTTCCAAAGTAAGTAATCTCCTCCTGAAAGTGTGGCTCGGGCTAATGTTTGCCAATCAGACGGTGTGAGCCAGCCCTCAGCGATAACTTCAACTATAGCTAAGGTATATGGAGCAGTAGCTCCGTATTGGGTGACTGCTGCCTTAATTTCTTTTTACCATTTTAAAGTCAAGCCCGTTGTGACGCCGCCAAACCTGTCCTTGGGAATCTGTAGTTTCTGTAACAGGGAATGTCTCAAAATCTGTCGTATGTGATCCCTGAACTGGTTTTGTTTCTTTGTCTGTATTGGTTTTTAGTTTCTCTAATTGTGATATTAGTTCCCAGTGTTCTTTTTCTAATTGAATCTGTTCTTTTAATTGTTTTATTTTATTCAAAATATCTTCCCTAGGGTCAATAACCGGCATCAAAGGTGGTTCAGATGCGACCAGGTTGTAAGATGGCCGTTGTTTGTTGAAAGGTGGCCATTTTGAATTATTGTACTTGCCTGGCTTCGTTTCTGAAGTTTCTTCTTCAGACGGCCATTTTGGGTTATTGCACGTGGCAGTCTTTGTTTCTAAAGGTTTTTTGTTCAGAAGGCCATTTTGGGTTATTGCACATGGCAGTCTTTGTTTCTAAAGTTTCTTTTTCTGATGGCCATTTTGAGTTATTATATTTATCAGCCTTGGCCTCTAGGATTTCCTCCTTTGAACTAGTTGATAACTCATTTTTCTTTGGCTCTTGTAGAGCCTTAAGGTTGTTTTTCTTTTTTAGCTTTTTAGATTTTGGGGGTTTTGTCTCGCTTTCGGGTCTTTTAACTTCTTCCTCACTATCTAGGGAAATAAGATCCTCTCCCTGGTCTTTTTCAATTTTAGAATCCTTGGTTAGATCTGAGGTGGCTATAGCCTCCTCCTGGGGTTGATCATTTTGCATGATCTGCTCTCCCTTAGCAACCATAATGGCAAGGGCTTCTATTAAGTTCTGAATGGATATTTTGTACTGACTAAGCTTTTGTCCCATTATTACCCATACTTAAAATAAAACGTAAGTAAATACTTACCAGGACGTCTTCTCTTCGTCCCTCTGTGTTTTCCACCAGCTTTTTGTGGTTGCTCTGCACTGGAGCCTTCCTCGGGAGCTCTTCACTGGATCCTTTGTACGCAGGTCTGAGTTCCGGTGCCACTTGCCCCGGCCCATGGGACAGTCGAACAGGTTTCCTGAGGGAAGGAGTGAGAGACGGGACAAACAGCATGGAGACGACACAGTGTTACTGCTCTTCAGGATTTTCCATTTATCGTGGGCCAGGGATCATGGTTATATACACGTTGGTGAGCGATGATTGGCTGATCTATATGCCAATCATAAGGTAGCCAATTGTGGCCTTTGGCATTGTGTAATTGTTTGCTTTCTGAGACCTAAGATAGCGATAGTAATAGACTCATAAAAATGGCCTCTCGGACTCGCTGATTTAATGATTTTAATGATTTTCTTCTCCCATTCTGAAGTCAATAAATAACTTTGGAGTATGTAGTCTTTCGGTTAGCTCACAAACAATTCCCTGAGTCTGTGAGCTAGACTTCTGCTTCCTACAATTAAAAAAGGCCTTCATGGCCCAGCCTGGTAGCACAATCAGTAGCAAACCCAAGTGCAGTGGTGGAAGCCAATGGCTGACTGGGTTTGGATCTCTGGGTTGGCCTGAAACCAGGCAGGACACATAGCTCTATAAAAGCCCTAGAATTGGAAGACATGCAGGGCTTGGAAGAAAGGATTGTGGCAGGGAAGACCATGTTGACGCTGCTTCTCTCTCTCGTCTTTCTGCCAGAATCATTCTCTATCATGAATAAAATAATTTTTTTATCACAAAGCAACATTACTTAAAAGAAAAACGCTATCCTGAGAATTTTTTTAAGAGAGATTTTTGTTATAGGGTATGTAAGCTTGCTGGAGAGGCAGAGACAGAGAGACAGAAATTAAGGAAGAAATCACCACCTACAATCCCTTCTCCTTTCTCCTCTTGGGATTCTGGGCATGCATGCACACACATCCAAGATGAGTTTCACACCACCAGATCTGGGACTCAAACCATATTTGACCATGTGAGAATCCAATGCGTTAACTACTATGCCATCTGCTGGCCTCCACAATATTCCCTTTATCCATGTAACAGTTGATGAACATTTACATTGTTTCTACTTTTTATTTATTTATTTTTTTTGGCTATTGTCATAGGGCACATATGCTCACCAGGGAGAGAGAGAGAAAAAGAAAATGAGACATCATCCCCTATGGGAACTGTACACACTGCAATCCCTTCCCTTCCATTCCTCTCCTGGGTACTAGGCATGCATATGCTTGGGCCCGGTATGATAGCAAAGCTGCCAGTACCAGGACTGGAGTGACGGCTGGCCATATGAAGGTCAGTATGGTAACCACCATGCCACCTACTGCCCCTCTACCTTTCTGTCTACGTGAGTAATGCCTCTATGAATATTGCTGTGTGAGATTTTGTGTGAGTGTGTGTTTCCATTTCTCTTGGGCCTTTACATAGAAGTGAACAGAGAACAGGGAAGTCCTGTGCAGAGGACACTGCATGTCAAGACACTGACCTCAGTCAGGGAGGACCCTATAGCTGTTCCTGGGCAGGCTGTGTGGACAGAGGGGACACGGCAGTACAGTGATTGATGTACTAGGTTACTGAATGGCCAGGTGTGCAGGGAGGATCCGATCCAGGCTGTAGTCAGTGTGTCCATCGGCTCACACATGGTCCAGGTGACAGCGCCTCCTGTGCATGCACTGGGCACAACAGGGTTGGGGACACAGTTGGCCTCCCCTCCCCCAGTCTAATTGTTTGCTGGCCCCGGTTGCCAGGCACCCACTTATGTCAGAGATAGACCTCTCTGCAGGGCTCTGAGTGGTCAGTTGCAGCCCAGAGAGCACTGGCGACTGGAGGCAGAGCTGAAGGGCCCTTGGCAGCCATGAAGGGCCTGCTGTCTGCCGTCAGACGGTACCTCTGGCTGCTGCGGGGGCAGCTGTGGGCCGCTGTGCAGCTGTGGGCCACTCTGCATCTCATGGCTGAGAGCCTCAGACAAGCCCTGGGGTTGCCTGCACTTCCCTGGGTGGAGCTGGTCTGTGGGACAGTGGTGGTTTTAACGGTCAAGAGACGACACATACACTGGAGAGGGAAGGAGCTGAGTGACTGGTGTTCTGCCTACCAGGAAGTACCTGGAGAAGGATGTCAGAGCACTGGAACAGTGATACCAGCCGAGGAAGCCCTCGGGTCATCCTTGATGGAGGCTGAGCCTCCCAAGTTACAGTTTCTCTGCCTGTGGACCCTCAAGAACTATCTGGTGCATTTCATGTCGGGTGTTGCCCACTTCTGGGAGGAAGCTGGGAAATGGGACCCTCTTGATCCTTCCCAGGTGACAGACACAGGAAGCGTCTTAGAACAGCTGAAGAAGAGAGAAAACCTCCTGAAGAAAGGAAAAGAATGTTTGAACGAAAACTCCCACGTGTTAGAGGAAGAAATTGAGAAATGGAAGCCACGTGCCCGGGAAAGGAAGGAGGAAGGAGAAAGGTCGGATCTCTCGAAGGCACCAACAGAACAGCTCACCCAGGACTCCCTGAGCCAATCCAAACCCGGGGCTGGAAACTTGCTTATGGACATCGTCTTTCCAGATCTCCCTGGGGATCACGGGAACGCCGAAGAGGAGCTAAAGAGGGGAGAAGGAAATGCCAGTCACTCCATCTACCCGTCAGACGTGGACCTGAAGAGTGTCATCGATGAAGGGGACGTCCATGTGTCCTGTGACCGCCAAGACAACGGGGAGATGGCCAGACAGCTCTGGGAAGGAACTGCAATGATAGAGGAGCTCACAGCAGAGATTCAGCGTCTGCAAGCCGAGCAGGGATCTCTTCAGCTTGAAAACAACCAGCTGGACAGTGACAATCAGAACCTTGAGCTGAGGCTGGAGACCCTGCCCAAGTTACACGGAGACCACATGACCAAGCTGCAGAGAGAGGCCACCAACGAGGAAGAACGCTGCTCAGAGCTGGACAGGGACCTGAGAAAGGTGACCGCAGACAGCGCCTGCACCGAGAACATTCGCAACTTCCACAGGAAGGTAGTCGCAGACATGAAGAGGGAACTGGAGGCCACCACGTCCTCCTGTGAGAAGCATCTCCACTTCTACCAGAAGAGATTTGAGGACAGATGGTCAGCGGCCATGCTGGCGGAGAGGAAGCTCACGGAACTGCGGGAAGAGAATGAGCGTACCAGAAGGCTCCTGGCTGACATGGAATCTGGGGTCCAGCCTTTCCCGAGTCGTCCGTTTGTTCCTGCTATTCCACCTGCAGCCCACAGGGGCCTGGACGTGCCTGGGGGTCCCCTGTATCAACAGGTCCCTTTGCGTGGGGGTCACCCTTTGGGGGCTTAAAGACCCCAGGGTCTTTTGCAGGGTAACTCAGGTCTCATGGCAGCAGGGCCTGAGCCCCTAGCCCCAGCAGGCCCCTCCTGTGAGGCCTGTTTAACGTGACTGATCGTCACTGTGAGGTCAGCTGCTGCTCACTTACCGATGCAGTCTGCTCTCACTGACTTTTGCTCCAGCACTGGAATTCATAGCAGTGTTATAACATATAGATTAGTTAGTTACAGTCCTAGGAATCCATTTGTTCGTTAGAGGATCCTTTAGACTACGTAGTATAAGTGTTGGGTTTTGATTTCAATAAAGTCTTCTTCTTTAAACCATCTAAGTTTGAGACAGTCTTTTAAGACAATAAAGTTCATCTCTGTATAGTATAAGTTCTTATCACAGATCTATTCAACCAACAATGTTTATGTCAATAGATTTTGATTGTTCTTTAAAAAATGATCAAGGAGCCATAAGCTGGTATGGTGGTGAAGGGGCAGAACTCCCAAATGGCCGACTTCAGTTCAAGTATGAGACCTGGGACTTGCTCCCTCACTTTCCCTCCCACATCCTCTCTGGTCAAATTAAAATAATAGTAATAATAATAATAAAAATAAAACAAATAAATAATTCTTAAAATAAATAAATATAAAAGTAATAGGCAACCAGCAGGTGGCATGGTGGTTAAGGTGCTAGACTCTCCCACATGACCGTGATTCGAGTCCCAGGCCAGGTGACTTACTTTCTCACTCTCTCTCTCTCTCTATGTCTCTATGTGTCTCTCTGGTCAAATTTAAAAAAAAGGAATGAATGAATGAAAGGAATAAAATTAAATGATTAATAAAAAGTAACACAAAGCCTTAACCAGAGTTACATAACAATTTTTAAAAAATATATTTGCCAAGGGTATGTACACGCAGAAAGAGACAGAGTGAATGTAACAAGGCACCCCCTGGGAGTGATGGTCACATCGCAATCCCTTCTTCATTTCCCCTTTGGGATCTGAGGCATGTTCACTCATGTTCTTGGTGTGTTTTCACATCTCTGGCTCTGGCACATGAACTGTGCAGTTGGCCATATTGGATGCAGCCACCTTAACCATCATGCCACTGGTTAGCTTTAGACTTTATTCTCAACCACTTCTGTTGTCAGATGTTTGTTATTTAAATCTATCTGAATGTTTAAATTATTACTCAAATGAAGTTTAGTAAGCTCCATTAAATTATGTAGCCAAAATGAAGCTTAGTCTTTGATGGCAAACACACACACACACACACACACACACACACACACACACACACAGAAGCACATCTAGACGTGGGCACTTTTAGGTGTTACGTCAGTGTCTGAGGTAAAAATAAATGTAAAATAACTGAGACACAGGTTTGTAAAGATGCACATTCCCAGCTGTGGAGGAACACGGACAGCCCCACTGCCTGAGGGTGCAGGGCCCGGGCCAACCTGAACACGCTGGGCAAGGCTGCAGCTGCCTGGGTTCCTGGCTAAGAGGGAGGTTTGGCAGGGAGAGGGGGATACAGCAAGATGCATTAAAACAGCTTTCTCTCTCAAAAAGGAGGAAAGAATATACGTATAAACAATTTACAGACACAATTGATACATAAGAAAGTATTCCTAACTTACCTGCACACAGAAGGGCCTTGCCTAACCTGTCAGGCACGTTCCGGCAGGTAACCTTTCATCCTGATGGTGCAGGTGAAGACACCTGGATGCAGTTCCCTGAGCTGTGGGCAAGGACAGGGGATTATTCATGCAATGATAAAGGACTGAGCACAAGTGACAAGAAAACACGGTCCAGCACTAGACCTGGAAGGAGAGAGGGAGAGTGGTCAGAGCCCAGGGAGGAACTGTCAGGGACCTGGGAAAACTTGAGCTGGAACGCACACAAATGTGCAGGGGCTCGTTGCTGAGCTAGGACAGCTCCCTCCTGTCCCTGAAGTCCGAGACAAAAAGAGAGAGAGAGAAAGCAGGCCACCAGGTCTGGGATTGGACCACGTGGGAGTGTGCAGCGGCAGGCGGCCTGGAGGAGGTGATCTGAAACTCAACACTTAAGGGTTTGTTGTGAGAATGACACCCTGCCTGGCTCCCACGAGAGTGCTATGGTGCCCCAAGACATGGAATCTTGGGGTCTGAACATAACCCTGGGGCAGGAGTCAGGGGAAGAAGGGGCTGGGCGTTCTGGGGAGAAGGCAGAGCACAGGCAGAGATACTGGGCACTGAAGCCTGGCCTGGGAGGGGCTCTGTGTTCTGTGCTCAGTACCAGCATGCAGGTCACCACAAGGGCAGACTCAGTCCCCCTGGAACAGCTGTGCTCTCCCATTTTCCATGGAAATACTTGTAGCTGCCATGGCCAGATCTCGTCCTCAGGACACACCTGCTGCAGAGGCTCACGAGGAAGCACAGACCACAGCCACCCTTGGAGAAGGCAGCCACGAGGTGTACTTACTCCAGAATCCCCCCTGTGGATAACAACCCATGTTCCTGTGGGTGGTTGGCCAAATACCTGGAATCCCTTCTGACTTGGTCTGCATCCTCACCTTCAAAAGTTCTCAGAAAGTCCCCCTTCACCTCCCTCCATGCTCCTCTGTCCACATGGGTCCCCACCATTACAGTGCAAAACACCATGACCTCTCCCCAGGAATCCTACCCCTGCTGGTTTGTGGCAAACTATCTCTGCCTTTTCTACTTAGTACAACGAAGGGAAGAAGCTGGAGATGGGGGTTTATTTCTCCAACTTGGTTTCATGGATCAAGCACACCAACGTGACTCAAGAAACTTAGTGGGGAACAGCAGATAGTGTAATGTTGACATTGCTGGTGTCCCATTGAGTTGACTGTGGCTCAAGGTCTGGACCTAGAGATTTAAAACTCATGCTGAGTGTGTGTGCATGCATGTCCACAACAGAAGAGCAGAATGGAGGAGAAGGGATTGTGGTGTGGCCATCACCCCTGTGGGCTTTCTTTCTTTCTCTCTATCTCTCTGTCTCTGTCTCTCCAGTGATCACATGGGCCCAATACCAAAAGCAAAACAAAAACAAACAGACTAAAACACCTTTTGTGTGCTCAGTATTGATTAATACAAGCTCATGCAAGTGACCCTTCATTATAATCAAAGACAATCACTCTCCTTTGAAAAAGTATCCTGATTACTTTTTTTCTTCAAATAACCATTCCTGCTTTTTCAACTGACCTTTCCTCAAGCAGACCTCCCTGTGACCTCGGACACACTCAGATTGTTCTTGTCAGAAGTTTTGCTTCAATTCCCCCTTCAAATGCACCTGCAATTTTTATTATGGTCATATTTTATTATGAGAAAGCTAGAGGGCGTCTCCCTGATCAGTTCTGGTTTTACATAATTATCATTCCATGAGCTTTGGTATACTCAGAACACAGTACAAGCATCCTTGGGATATCAGGTACCCAAACAGTATATGAGTAAGCCAGTCATCAATAGTTCCCCTAGATCTATAGTAAGCTCTTCCACCTGAGAAGACGCGTCACCTATTTCCATTGGTCTAGTGGAAATGAGTGTTAGCCCTCAATTTGGGGCAGATGCCATTGGTACTTGAAAGCTTGCTTTTGCAAATAGTGGGTATACTGATGGCAGGGAGTGCTGGGGGGCGTCATTCTCACAGAACTTCCTATGTATATAATGGAGGCTTGGATATTGGAGATTACTGCACTTAATGCCATTGGATGAGCTGCCTGGTCTGCTTGTGTGTTCTCTTTGGCCTCATTGATCTCCATGGTTGATTTACTTGGTGGTGAACACCTATTTCCTTAGTAACAGGGTGGCCTCCAGACTTCCAAGATTCGGGCACTTACTTGGTCTCTCTGTCATTATCTGGTAGTAGTCCTTGCTGTTTCCATATGGTCCCAGGGGTTGCACAACCACTAATACAAACTGAGTGTCTGTATGTATGGTAGTCACTTTTTCTTGGTATCGAGTCAGCTCTCAGGTCAGAGTACGCAATCCACCTTCTTTACCAAAGTCCCAACAGGTCAGGGCTGTGTCTAGGATGAGCACGGTGTAGACCTGGTGTAGCCCTGGTCCAATATTTCAGTGCAGTCTTGTAGTACTGTCTAGGTGGCCCTCAATTAGAGATAACTATGTGGCTGAGTTCTTCAGCAGTAACTCTTCAGGTCATAGATGGGTCATCTAACAACACAGCTTGGTATTTCCTCTAGTATCCAGTAGTTAGCCGTTCCCTTCCTTTTTGTTTCTAAACTATGAAAATTTGTTGTGGAATGTGCATTACCACAGCCTGGACTCAATTCATTTTTTCTGCTACTCTCAGGAGAAGAAAAGTGGCTGTCTCTGTCTGAATAGCGGGGGTGGGAGGCAGCCTGTAGGTACTGTGTTCATTTGTTTCAAAAACTATCCAATGGGGAGGTGTTCAGCGCCCAGTGATTGTATGAGTATCCCTAATGCTAGGAGGTTCTGGAGCCTTGCTGGCATAAAAACTTGTGATATTCAACAGATCACTTTCCCATTTTTAGGTATTTTCGCGTGCATCCTATATTAGCAAGCAACCAAGTGTTGGAAGATGCAGATGGTATTTTCTAAATATTCTTTCTAGGACTAGATAGTCATCCCCATATTGAAATACTATTCCATTATGTAACTGAAGAGACCGCAACTATTTAAGCAGACATTTACGAAAAAGAGTGGGAGAGTTTTTAAATCCTTGAGGGATGACCGTCCAGCAATATTGAACCTATTCTATAGTTTCAGATTTGTACACACAAAGGCAAAGAAAAGTTAGCTTTCTTCCTCCACAGGTATGCAGAAGAAGGTGTAATTCAAATCTAGGATTCCTACTACTGGGGTAGCATGGTGTAGTGATTAGCTTCCATGGGATACATACTCTCCATTATATCATTCATCGCCCTCCATATCAGCACAAATCGATGTTCATAACGACTTTTTGTTTAAGAATTGTTTTATTTATTACTATTTTTAATTTTGACTATAGAGACAGAGAGGGAAAGTAAGAAAGCAAACTGCCAGGTCCAGGACTTGAACCATAGACAGCCATGTGGGAGTCCAGTACCTTAACAACATCACAACCTTCCTCTTCCTACCTCGGCAGAGCTTAACTTGAAGTACTGAAGTACTGTAAGGTGACTTGCCCCTGCCCGAGGGCAAAGACATAGGGTACACGGGGTGGAAGGGTGGTGGATTGAGAAAGGACAGACAAAAGTGGGTGTCAGAATGACCCTGTGTCTGCTGGAGAACGCATAGGTCAGAGCCATTTATGTGCTCATCCTTTTTTTTTTTTTTGAGAGGTTTTTGCTATAGGTAGTGTGTGCTCACCAGAAAGACAGAGAGACAGAAAGTGAGAAATCACCCCCCAGGGGAGATGGCCCCGCTGCAATCCCTTTTCCTCCATTGTCTTCTTGAGATCTTGTGCATGCATGCACATGTGTCCAGCGTGGGTTTAAGCCACCAGTCCAGGCTCAAACCATGGTGGACTACATGGGAGTCCAGCGATATAGCCATTATGCTAACTGCTGGTCCCTGGGCTCATTCTTTTACAGGAGAGGCAATTCCTCATACTTCAGCTGTGGAGTACCCACTGGTTCTAAACAAGCCTCTCCTGGCTTTCTCTCACTTACTCTCAGGTTTCATCTACCTGTGTAGCCCGGCACTAGATTACGTCTTTGTTTAGGGCTTTCCATGTGTCCTGCAAAGATAGCACAAAGACTATCTACTTTAAGGTGTTTCCTGCATCTCCCCCCTTTCGTTTTTCTCATTCGAGCACATAGACTTTGCTGTTAAGTTCAACATACCTATTTTTCTAGTAAGCTTTTCATTTTTCCACTGAACCTTTCAAATTCTCAGAGCTTTAATTTTAGTTTTAAATCTGAGAACTTTTATTTTTTCACTGCGTTTTGTTAATTTTGCTGCTCCTAGTTGTTTTGTTCTGCCAATTCCCTTTTTTTTCTTGGAAATTTTTCTGTTTTACTCCTGACTTCAAATTGACTCCTTCAGTTGTTACTTTTTTAGCTTTCTAAATTTCTTTCTAGCCTTCCCATAAATTTCTTAGCCTTCTAAATTTCTTAGTCTTTCAATAAATCTCTGAGCTTTCAAATTTTCTACTTAGCCTTTCAAATTACTTAATCTTTCAAGAAATTTTCTTAACCTTAGACTTCTAATTACTCTCCTAGCCTTAGCTTCTACCTTTTAACTCTTAACTTCTAAGTTCTGTAGCTTTGAAATCTCTTCTAAGTTTCTTAACTTTGGACTTCTAACACACTTGATGTACTTTTCACATACAGGACAACTTTCAAATAGACGTATCTCCCTCTCGGAGAGGTTCCCCTGCTTTACACCCATCTGCCTGCAAATCCGCTCCTTACTCTCTCAATATTTTTCTTTTAGTTTCTTATTGCCAGCCAATGGAGTGTTCATTCACATCATCTTTTGTATTTGGGGTCCCTGTTCCGGTGCCACATGTTCCTACCCGAGTACAAGGGTACCCCAAGGGGATGGGCAGTGGACTGAGAGAGAACAGAAAACATAAAAGCAAGAGTTGGGAGGACCCAGAGTCTCTACTCTAAAATACCACAGACAAGAGCCCTTCTGTGCTCATTCTGTCAAATGCAAGGCAAAGCCCCATGCTTCAGCTACGAAGCATCTTGTGTTTTTAAACAAGCCTGTCCTGCTCT
Source organism: Tupaia belangeri (assembly GCA_000181375.1). Lineage (NCBI taxonomy): Eukaryota > Metazoa > Chordata > Mammalia > Scandentia > Tupaiidae > Tupaia > Tupaia belangeri. The sequence goes on from AAPY01522517.1 coordinate 25,726, forward strand.
TCTCTGGCTGTTCAGGTTCTGTCTCTGTGAAATGCAGGAGCAGGTTATGTCTTTGCTTTTCTGTTTGTTTGTTTTTTTTGTTTTGGAGAGATTTTTCACTATAGGGCGCGTGCCCTCGTCAGTCAGACAGAGAGAGACATAGAGGCAGAAAGCAAGAAATCACCCCCCGGGGGGGGATGGTCACGCCACAATCCCTTCTCCTCCATTCTCCTCTCAGGATCTTGGGCACGCCTGCACACGCGCCCGGTGAGAGTTTTAAGCCAACGGGTCCGGGACGTGAACCGCAGTCGACTACGTGGGAGTCCAGCGACATAGCCATTGCTAACTGCTGGTTCCCGGTTATGTCTTTGTTTAGAGTTTCCACACACCTTGCAGCAACAGCACAAATACTGTGTCTACTCTAGGGCGATTCCTGCATGACCAATGTGGTCAAATCCTGTCAGTATTTAAAAATCTTAATCAAAATTGATTGGTTGCCTAGTTAGGCCTCCTTCTAAACAGGATGCTTTTTCTTATTTATTGGCACAGCAGAAGGCTTCAATTTAAACTGAAAGGGTGCAACATTAATTCCAAAGGCAGGGCCATCGGTTGCCCATTCTGTAGGCATTGTGTCACCTTTTAGGTTATTTGTTGTCAGGTCTCATATGTGGGGCTGATTTCCAGCCGTAGACCCTTGTCTAAGATGACTAGGAACTGTAACTATTGCCTAGCAGGTTCAAATACCTGAGCATGCAGTTTCAGAGGAAGTCTCTTCCAAGCTAAGGGATGGAATAGTCAGGTACATATAAGAATTAATGAGAAATGAGGGTCTCTCCTACCTGGCTTTCCAGAATTTGCAAAAATCATTTTTTGGACCAGGTCTGCAATGCCCAAAATGTTATTTGAGGTGCCTAAAAAGTCTATCAAGTGAAGGACCAGCAGTTGGCATAACTGCTATGTCACTGGACACCCATGTAGTTCAAGTCCCACACTAGGCAGCTTAAACTCACGTCGGGAGCATGTGTATGTGTGCTCAAGATTCCCAGAGGAGAATGGAGGGAAGGGAATGTGGCATGGCTACCCCATTTCTCACTTTCTTTCTCTATGTCTCTCTCTGTCTTTCTGGCAAGTGCATGAGCCCTATAGCAAAAATCTCTCCAAAAAACAAACAAAAAGAAGTCTATTAAATGCTTGTTATGTACTGAGTAGGTAGCTCTCAAATCCATAAGAAAGTTGAGCTTTTTGTCCCCACTTCCAATTGCACTCAAGGCTCAGATCATGTGATCAGGATTTCTTATAGAGACTGAGCGGTTCTGGGCCATCAGCACTGGAGTTCACCCCCTTTTCGGCTTTCATCAGTGCAGGAGACAAAGGGTTAAAAAGGTCTATTAGCTTCTGACTTTCTCTGTCTCCATTTGACTATCATGGCAACTTTATCCTGACATTGTACCTTCCCTAAGACCAATTCCATAGTAATTTCAAGGCCTCAAAGCATTGTATCTGTCCTCACTTTTCTGACTATTGACATAACAAGTCCAGTCTCAGAATACAGTCACAATTCAGGGACCATTCACTGGCCTGCACTTTTCCCAGAATCCTAATACGCAGCAATACTATAGAAAACCACTGTTTTCCTATTCAAGGGTGGAGACCCATACTGCTTTAAAACATTCAGGATTCACCCAAAAGGGCTATCCAAAGGTGTTTTACTTGTTTTACCTATGTTTCTTAGATGGTTTTCTTTTTTTTTTCTTTTTTATTTATTTAATTTTTTGCTATAGGTTGTATGCGCTTGCCAGAAGGAGAGAGACAGACAGAAAGTGAAAAATCACCCCTCAGGGGAACCAGCAGTTAGCGTAATGGCTATGTTGCTGGACTCCCATGTAGTCGACTATGGTTCGCTTCCCGGACCCGGTGGCTTAAAACTGACACCGGGCGTGTGTGCATGTGTGCCCAAGATCCCGAGAGGAGAATGGAGGAGAAGGGATCGTGGCATGACCATCGCCCCTTGGGGGGTGATTTCTAGCTTTCTGTCTCTATGTCTCTGTCTGTCTGGCAAGCGCATGTGCCCTATAGTGAAAATCTCTCAAAAAAAAAACACCATCCCTCAGGAGGGATGGCCATGCTGCAATCCCTTCTTCTCCATTCTCCTTTCAGGATCTTGGGCACACATGCACACACGCCTGGCGTGAATTTAAGTTACCGGGTCCGGGACTTGAACTGTAGTCGGCTACATAGGAAGCCAGTGATATAGCCATTACACTAACTGCTGGTCCCTTGTTTTACTTATTTGTAGCATTCACAAACACTCACAGAATACCCAAGTTACAAAATTCACAGATGACAAAAATTCACTTTAAATTCAAACTCTTCAGCTATGATCTGGTTTCACTGACCCCTAAAAATAAACACATTTGCACAGAACTTCCATTCTTACTCCAGCTGGGCCAGTACATCTTGGCTGCAAGCTCCTAGGAAGTTTCTAGTCTTAACTGGCTCTAGCCATTGGAGGAAGCTTCCAGTGTTATTTCCCACCAATCGTTCTGCTGCAGTTGCCAATTTGAATCTGGCAAAGTAAGTCCAGTTGCTTTTACTTGCAGTCAATGAAATGAGAGGCAGAGGCTGGAGAAGAAGGGTGTTTATTTTTGCAACCGAGTTACAGGGAGACAGCCAGGAAGCACCACAGTGTCTCAAACTGCTCAGTTCGTGCTCACTGTTTATAGATACAAGCATATGCATATCATTCCTCACTACAACCGATTAAAGTTCATCATTTTCCTTTGAGCAGTTATCCTGACTTCTGTGTTTTTCAAATATCTATTCCTAGTTCCTCATCTCCTCAATCAGATCTCCCACAAGTGAGCACTTGGTTAGACTGTTTTCATCACAGGCCTTTTTCTTTTTCTTTTTCTGGAGAGGTTTTTGCTATAGGGCACATGCACTGACCCGAAAGACAGAGACAGAGAGACAGGGAGTATAAAAGTGAGAAATCACCCCCCAGTGGGGACAGCCATGCTGCAATCCCTTCTCCTCCATTCTCTTCTTGGGACCTTAGGCACGCATGGACATGTTCCTGGCTTGACTTTATGACACAGGATCTGGGATTCGAATCGTGGTTTACTACATGGGAGTCCAGCAACATAGCCATTATACCAACTGCTGATCCTGAGATTTATTTCAAACAGTCTAACGACTGGAAGTCTGAGCTTGAGGTCCTGCCTTGTCCTTCTGGTGAGGGCTGCCTAGTCCAGAGCAGAGGAAAACTGAGCTTCTTGTTTTTGAAACTCAGTGGAAACATTCAAGGATTTTATACAGGATATAAATGAGAAAATATCTGTGTATTAAAAAATTTGAATTTACTCTATCATTATAGAGTGTGCTTATGTATATATGGGGTGGGTGGAGAGTGGGAAAGAGAGAGGGAGAGAGAGAGCCATCCTGGATGGGGTCTCATCATGCCCCAATTCCCGTCCTGCAGGCCTCTCCCTGTCAGGATCTTGGGCACATGCATGGGCACACCCAGCGTGCTTTGGTTTGACTAGGTCAGGTATCTGAGCACATGGTTAGCCACATGGGTTCCAGCACAACAGTTCAATATGCTACTGATTGCACCATCAAAGCCAGGCTTGATGTTTCCCCTCCTTTTTTTCCCTGATTTCATATATTTATTTCTTCATGACACAGAAAGAGAAAAATAGAGATTGATACAATCAAAACAGCATCTCTATGCTGCAATCCACCTCAGTTCCTGCCAGCCCAGATCATGGGTACATGTGTACCCAGTGTGCTCAGGGAGATTCTGGGACATGAACCTACAACCCTGCCATGTGAGCTAGCTTTGAAGAGCTATGTTTTTTTTTAAGAGACTTTTTTTTTTTTTTTGGCTATAGGGCATGTGTGTTTGCCAGAGAGACAGAAACAGAGAGAGAATGCAAGAATTCACCCCTCAGAGGGAATAGTCACACCACAATCCCGTCTCCTCCACTCTTTTCTTGGGATTTTGGGCACACACGTGCACACATATGCGTATTGTAAGTTTAATGCCACTGCATCCGGGACTCAAACAGCGGATGGTCATGTGTGAGTAGAGAGCCTTAACCACAATACCACCTGCTGACCTGAGCTTGTGTTTTAGCACTGTAGCCCTGCCTCGTGGCCCTGCTCCAATTTCTATTTTGAGGCATAAGATGGACATAACATTGCAACAGGAAAACGTGGACTCAAATTTCTACCCTACCACCTCCTGGGAGAATTTGATGGAATGATTTTAATCTTTGGGGCCTCACTTTCTTCATTTATACCTGAAATAAAAATGCTGAGGGTGGCAGACAGTGGGGTTACTAGAATGGTCTGTGAGGCTGAACCACTGGGAAGGTTCTGGGTTTGTGTCCAGAAACCTCCCTAAGCACATTGAGTGTGTATGGGCCCACAAAGGAGGAATGGCTGATGATGGGGGCGGGTCACATTATGAGGACCCTGTTGGCAATGCTGTCTCTCAGTCTCTGTCTCACTCTTGCTCACAGAATTATAAATAAGGACCAGTGAATGGTGTAGTGTTTCAAGGTGGCTGGATTCTCCCTGGCTGGCTGTGTCACTCTCCAGGACCTAGTGACTTGAGGGACATGCCAGGTGCTTGTGCAGGCCCCAAATCCTTACAGAACAGAGACAGGATTGTTGTATGGCCATACCTTTAAGGGGCAAGTGGGTGGGGAGGATGCTTTTGTGTGTGTGCATGTGAGAAAGAGTGAGCGAGCACATGCACACCTTATGATAAATTAAAGAAAATTAAAGAAAAATGTAGGACAGCAGATAGTGTAGTGCTTATGTCCCTGGATTTCCTGGATTTCCCTGGATGGATGAACAAAGTTCGAGTCCCATACCTCATGGCTTGAAAATTATGCTGGGCATGAGTGCATTCAAGCCCAAGTTCCCAGGAGGAGAATGGAGGAGAAAGAATTACAGTGTGGCCATCCCACTGGAAGAGCGATTTCTTAAATGTCCCTTTGTGTGTATCTTTGTCTCTTTCTGGTGAGTGCATGTGCCCTAAGGCAAAAACATAAAAAAAAAAAAAAGAAAGAAAGAAAGAAGAAGAAGAAGAAGAAGAAGAAGAAGAAGAAGAAGAAGAAGAAGAAGAAAAAGAAGAAGAAGAAGAAGAAGAAAAAGAAGAAGAAGAAGAAGAAGAAGAAGAAGAAGAAGAAGAAGAAGAAGAAGAAGAAGAAGAAGAAGAAGAAGAAGAAGAAAACAAGCTTGAAACAAAAATACCTGAGCTGCAGAGTCTATGTGTGGATTGGCAAGAAAACTATGGGAAACCATTACAGTCTAACGTTCTTCCACCACCGTTCCTCCACCAACTGCTTTTAATAATACAGAATGGACTGGCAAGTGTTGTGGTGGTTAAAGAAGCTTTGATTCCCACATGGCCAAATGTGGTTTGAATACCAGACCTGATGGCTTGCATCCTTGCTTTTCCTTTTGTGTCTGTCTCTCTCTGGCAAATTAAAATAATAACAACAGCAAATGGAATTAAATAAATGAATGATTCTTTTTAAAAAATTTAAGGATCCAGACTGAAACTAAATTGTAATACATAAAGTTTAAGAAAACATTACTGAGTAGGCCTCTCACACAGATTTGATGGGCCTAATAAAACCATTTCCAGGGAACCAGCAGTTAGCGTAATGGCTATGTCGCTGGACTCCCACGTAGTCAACCGCGGTTCAAGTCCCGGACCCGGTGGCTTAAAACTCATGCCAGGTGCGTGTGCGTGTTTGCCCAAGATCCTGAGAGGAGAATGGAGAAGGAATTGTGGCGTGGCCATCCCCCCTGGGGGTGATTTCTTGCTTTCTGTCTCTCTCTGTCTGTATGGTGAGCACACGCGCCCTATAGCGAAAACCTCTCAAAAAAAAAATTTCGAAAACACATCTGTTGTATTTATTCTAGATAGGCCAGCTGCTCTCAGGGAACTCTTTGTAACTTAAGGAAATCTATTAGCATCTTGCAGACAAGGTTTTTCCTTCCTTCTCCCCAAAGCCTGAGGCCAGCCTGCAACATTCTGACATTAACCCAACAGCGAGGAAGTCTAATATTCTAAGACTTGCGGAGGAACTCCCTCCCCAATGGTGCTCCTATGTATGGATAGAATCCTTAAAGCCCTAGGTCAATGTTTCCTCCTGAGCGCTACCAACAAACTCAAGGAGTTGCTTTTTTACTTTTCTTGGTTTCCTATAAGGTGTATCTGTTAGCTGGACAGAGACTGAGAGAGAGGGGAAAAGTGAGAAATCATTCCTGAGGTGGATGGGATAGGCTGCAATCCCGTCTCCATTCTCCCCTAGGGATTTTGGACATGTACGTGTACATGCCTGGCATGTTTCTTATGCTGTCGGGTCTGGGACTTAAACTGCAGAGTCAGCAGTGTGGGGTCCAGTCTTCTTGACTACCTCATGACATGCTGGCCCTGAAGTGCTCACTTTTGACTGATGAGTATAGATGCAAAAAAAATTAAAAAAAAAGATTTTTTAACTTTTGAGAGGTCCCAAAGTTCTTGAGGGATAAAACATGGGAAATGTGATCAATTAAATTCGTGAAGAAGTTTTTTTCTATAGTCTGGAATTTCCACATCCTACTCTAATTTTGGCCTGAAATGTGAAAACTAAATACATCTAGAAATAATGTGATTTCTGTGATTCCAGGTGATCTATAAACAGGCCTACCTGAGAAAAATCATCATAATGTCCTATAATGTTTTACAATATTTGAATAACACTCAATTCACCTTACCTAACACCATGCCAAAACAAAGAAGTGAGTAGTATTATTCATTTGTTACAGATGAGGAAACGAAAGCTCCGAGGTCAGGTGACTTGGCAAGAGACACACAATGGAAAGAGGAGAACCTGTACCCAAACCCAGGTCACATCATCCCTAATCTCCATAATGCCCTAATTCTCACAGTGATGTCCACTGTGCTGCTTTCTAGAACATGACTTCTGAGGTGCTAGAAACATGAAGATGAGCCTTAAATCATCTCTGCATCAAGATTATTTTCAAAAAGTAGGACACAGCATTCCCAGATTCCCAGATTTTACTTAGAATGGGCCTCTCTGTGGGTCTGGGCCTGCTACGTCTTGTGGCTACATTGCTGGGTGCCCGAGGACTGGCTGTTCTGCGTCTTCAGTGCTCAACCAGGAGCAGGCCCTGGGACATGTGTAAAGGGCTCCCAGACATGGCCCAGGGTCATTCAGTCTAGGGGTCAAATTCACCTGGTTCTGGAATCACTTTGGTATTTTCTTTTTTTCTATGTATGTATCTATCTATCAATCAATCTATCTATCTACCTAGCTACCTTCTTGTTTTTCTATGGCTGAATAATATTCCATGGAGTATATGTGCCACATGTTTCAATCCATTCATCTGTTTGTGGACACTCTTCTTGTGCACAATGGCTTCGGCAATACGGGGACTTTTGTAATTCCAGGCAAATTCTATGATTGTCTTTTCTAGATCTGTAAAGAATGTCTCTGATAATTTCATAGAGATTGCATTAACTATGTAGATTAATTTGGGTAGGATTTCCATTTTGATTACGTTAACTCTCCCAATCCAGGAACATGGGGCTGAGCAGTGAAATAAGAATGTAAGTTAAAAGAAAAGTAAAGTAGGAAACAGAAATAAGAAGAAAAAGCAAAGGAAAAAGAAAGAAAGAACTAGAACAAAACGATGACAAAAAAATAAATAAATAAAACAGAAATAACATTGCAGAAAATAAAATTGGGTTAAAAATGGAAAACTATGAGGTGCACAAGCGTGCTGCCTAAAAGGTAACAGAGGTAGAGATAGAGAGGCCTGGAAGCATTCTGCCCTAGATGAAGGAAGAAGTGACAAATTAGAAAGTGAAATGCACAAAGCAGACAGAAAGCTGTTTTTTGTTTTCTTGTTTTCGTTTTTGTTTTGAGAAAAAAAAATAGCTAAAATGGACAGAGAAGAACAGGAGAGGGACTTTGCCTACCAGACTAGCACTGGGGTGTGGAAATGGGGAGCCTTTGCTGGGGAGAGCTTCACAGCATTAATGCTGATCAGAGGCAGAGATTGAGATGCCTGGAAGGATTCTGTCCTGACTAGCACTGCGGAATGAAAGAGGGGCACTGAAAACCACCTTTAATAACTAAGTTTTAGCAGGAGAGCAGGTAGTGTGAGGATGAATGCCCCTGGGTCCCACATGGTCAACTGAGTGGTTCAAGTTCAGAAACTTCTTGAAAATCACAATGGGCTTGTGTGCAGGCTTGCCTTTAATCCCAAGCGGAGGGCTCACCAGATAGCAAGGTGGTTAAAGGTGCTAGACTCGCACATGGCTGACCACGGTTCAAATCCTGGACCTGAAAGCTTGCTTCTTCACTCACCCCTCCCTCACTCCATCCCTCTCTGATCAAATTAAAGAAAGAAGTTAATTAATAAAGTTAAATAATTCCTTAAAAAGAATACCCACAGGAGAATAGAGAAGAAAGGACTGTGGTGCGGCCAGCCCTCCAGGTGATTTCTCACTTTCCACCCCCCTTTTTGTTTGGCCGGAGCACATGCTTTATTAAAACAAACAAACAAACAAACAAAAACAAAAACAAAACCCAAAACAAGCAAACAAACTCTTAGCTTTAGCAGGGAAAACCCATCGGACAATCATAGTCAGATCAGGGTTTGTATAAAATGATTCCTGACTTCATCACCAGGTGAGCTCACAATGCAAAGCTTTGACTGGTCTCAGCCCTCCTGTGGCTTTCCCACACTGTTTTTGTACTTTAATTCAAATAATATATATTTGTGCGTTCAGGGGGCCATTCTATGCCTGGATCAGAATGTTTAGCCCATTCCTCCACTGACAGCATCTTCTCTGGCTGGGCCAAACTATGTGACCATTATCAAGTGCTTAGCCAGTTCAGGGCTTCTACTCACCCCAGCAACCATATGTCAAGGGCACAGGGTGGAAACCATCTTGTTATGACTGTCCTCACAGCTCTCACGTGTTGAGTGCTCACAATGGGGTAGGTCCTCTATAGACGCTCTTCCACACATGGGTAAGGCATGTCATTGGAACGGTCACAAAACCCCTGTGGAGTAGATACAACCATATTTTCTGTTATATACACTGACAGTGGGAACGAAAGACGTTAACAAACTTATCCAAAGCCACAGAACCACAAGAGGTAAAGACACAAATTAAAACCAGGTTAATGTAGGATGTCTCACATTAAATCTATGGACATAAAATATACACACAAACACACACACACACAAATAAAGAAGTTAAGTTGCAGCTATTTGAGATAAGGTCATATTTGTAGCCATTTAAGCACTTGTTCATGATTTTAATGATTTTCTTTTCCCCTTCTGAAGTCAATAAATCAGTTTGGAGCATGTAGATTTTGGTTAGCTTGTGAACAATTCCCTGAGTCTATGAGCTAGACCTCTGCTTCCTATAAGTAAAAAAGGCCTTCATGGCCCAGCCTGGTAGCACCATTGGTAATAAACCCAACTGTAGTGGTGGAAGCCAACGGCTGACTGCGTTTGGATCTCTAGGCTGGCCTGAAACCATGCAGGATGCATAGCTCTGTAAAAGCCCTAGAATTGGAAGACATGCAGGGCTTGGAAGAAAGGATGATGGCAATGAAGGTGATGTTGAGGGTGCTTCTCTCTCTCTGGTGTTTCTGCCAGAATCATTCTCTGTCATGAATAAAATACTTTTTTTTTTTTTAATCACAAAGCAACATTACATAAAAGAAAAATGCTATCCTGAGAATTTTTTTAAGAGAGATTTTTGCTATAGGGCATGTGAGCTTGCCAGAGAGACAGAGACACAGAGACAGAAAGCAAGAAAGAAATCACCACCTGCAGTCCCTTCTCCTTCCTCCTCTCGGGATTCTGGGCATGGGGCACACACACCAAGCATGAGTTTCACACCACCAGATCTGGGACTCAAACCATATTTGACCATGGGGGAATCCAATGCCTTAACCACTATGCCATCTGCTGGCCTCCACAATATTTCCTGTATCCATGTATCACTTGATGAATATTTACATTGTTTCTACTTTTTATTTTATTTTATTTTTTTTTGGTTATTGCCATAGGGCACGTATGCTCACCAGGGAGAGAGAGAGAGAGAAAAGGAAAGTGAGAATTCACCCCCCATGAGAACTGGACACTGCAATCCCTTCCCTTCCATTCCTCTCCTGGGTACTAGGCATGCATATGCTCGGGCCCGGTATGATAACAAAGCTGCCAGTACCAGGACTGGAGCCATGGTTGGCCATATGAAGGTCAGTATGGTAACCACCATGCCGCCGACTGCCCTTCTACATTTCTGTCTACATGAGTAATGCCTCTATGAATATTGCTGTGTAAGATTTTGTGTGTGTTTCTATTTCTCCTTGGCCTGGACTTAGAAGTGAACAGAGAACCGGGCTGTCCTGTGCAGAGGACACTGAATGTCAGGAGACTGACCTCAGTCAGGGAGGGCCCTACACCTGTTCCTGGGCAGGCTGGGTGGACAGAGGGGACACGGCAGTACAGTGATTGATGTACTAGGTTACTGCAGGGCCAGGTGTGCAGGCAGTGGTCGATCCAGGCTGCAGTCA
>AAPY01522710.1:0-14112 GCA_000181375.1 Tupaia belangeri
AGACAGGGAGAGACAGAAAGACAGAAAGCGAGAAATCACCCCCCAGGGGAGGATGGTCATGCTACAATCCCTTCTCCTCCATTCTCCTCTCGGGATCTTGGGCACACACGCACATGCGCCTGTTGTGAGTTTAAGCCAATGGGTCCAGGACTCCACCGTGGTGGACTACATGGGAGTCCAGCGACATAGCCATTATGCTAACTGCTGGTCCCCCCAAATTTTTTTGATGAGATCTACAAGTGGCTTCATTATTAAGGCAGTGGACTCTCATAAGACTGACTATGGTTTGAGCCTCAGACACAGTGACTTAAAGGTCATCCTGGTGCCTTTGCGTGCATGTCCCAAGTCCTGAAAGGAGCATGGAGGAGAAGGGATTGCAATATGGCCATTCCCTCTAGGGAGTGATTTCTCACTTTCTGTCTCTGTCTGTTTTCGTCTGTCTCCAATAAGCACACATGCCCTATGGCAACCTAAAAATTAAGAAAAGAAATTTTGTCTATGCATGGATTTTTGTAATACACATTTCACATAAAATTTTTAAATTTTTAATACCTCTCAACACTAAAATTTATCACATAGCAGTCATTGGTCTCACATAAACTATTCTAAATATCATTTTTTCTACAAAATAAAAACAGAAATGAGACCTACTTTGTGAAAGATTCTGAGAGGAAAATGGAGAAGGAATTGTGGCGTGGCCATCCTCCCTGGGGAGTGAGGTATTGTGGAAGTTAAATAATGTAATACAGAATAAAATGATAAAATACTGGATGTTAAGCCTGATGAGTGCTGCTTATAATATTATTATTAAAGTGGAAGAATGGTCTCTATGTTGGTTTGATAAAGATGGATGGTGACATGTAGAATTTCAGGTGTGGGTTGTGTGTGAGATTTGAGATCTCGAAACTTCCCTCTCCAACAAGCTCTTCCTCCCACACTAAGGCCCTTGAGATTTTCTGTGCTGTCCTCCAAGCATATCATTAGTTGGTTAAGTAATTCCATGTGAACTATTTTTATTCTTAACTTCTTCCTTAATATCTGTATCTTATCTTGGATAGAAAAGACCTTTTTTCTTAAACTACTATTTCTTTCATAACTGTAATCCTCTAATCAAATCAAAGAGACCAAGACATGAAAGTGCCTAGTTTTTCAGCTGTCTTTAACTCACAGAGATGATGTGGAATCAAGATTCATGCCAAAAAATGTTTTCTTTGGGAACCAGCAGTTAGCGTAATGGCTATATCGCTGGACTCTCACGTAGTCGACCGCGGTTCGCGTCCCGGACCCAGTGGCTTCAAACTCACGCTGGGTGCGTGTGCATGCGTGCCCAAGATCCCGAGAGGAGAATGGAGGAGAAGGGATTGCGGTGTGACCATCCCCCCAGGCGAGTGATTTCTCGCTTTCTGTCTCTATGTCTCTCTCTGTCTGTCTGGTGAGCACACGTGCCCTAAAGCGAAAATCTCTCCAAAAAAAGGTAAAAAAAGTAAAAAAAAAAAAAAGGAAATGTTTTGTTTGAATCCATTTTAGTGTAGAAACAGGTCTTTTTTAAATTATTTTTTATTTAATTGTATTCATTGTCATTATTATATTTTATTTTATTTTACTTTATTTTGAAGTTAACCAGAGTGAGACAGAGAGAGAGAAGGAAAGTGAGAAAGCAAGCTGCCAGGTCCAGGACTTGAACTGCGGTCAGCCATGTGGGAGTCCAGCTTCCTTAAGCACCATGCCACCTGCCAGCCCCATAGGAACAGTTTTTAAAATACTTTATTTGAATTGAGGCCAGTGGGAGGGTACCTATGCAATTCTAACTATGTTCACCATTCTTCTAAATTTTTGGCAACTTCATTTTAAGGCCTACCAGATGAGGATATGGTTTGCCGACCTTAACACACACATTCTTTCTTAAGCATATGCTATGTTGTATGACACGTGATAAAGGCTTTATGAAAAAATGGCTTGTATGTGTGTGTTCAAGGTAGAGACCTTTTTTTTTTTTTTTACTTTACCATTAATAAAATTGAGAATGTGACTGCTGATGCTCTAAAATTATACAGCTAGTGCCCAGACAGAGTGGTACATGTGATGCTGCTCTTCAGTAATGGAACCACATGGACAACCAGAGGTTTGGATTTAGGGTAGGTAGACCTAAAATAAGCTGGGGTAGGCTGATACATCCATATGGGCCTCATGATATTGAAAATTAGAGTCTGGGGAGTGGATTGCAGACTGATACCTTGTTGAGTGTATCTGCCAGACACTTTCTCTTTCATAAAAGAATTAAAATGTCAGGACCAGCAGTTGGCATAATGGCTATGTTGCTGGACTCCCATGAAGTCAACCACGGTTTGAGACCCGGACTTAAACTCATGCTTGGCGGCATGTGTTCATGAATGCCCAAGATCCTGAGAAGAAAATGGAGGAGAAAGGACTGCAGCATGGCCATCAGGCTGGGGGCTGATTTCTTGTTTTCTGTCTCTCTGTCTGTCTCTGTCTTTCTGGCAAGCACACGTGCCCTATAGCAAAACAGCTCTAAAAAAAAAAAAAAAAGAATTAAAACAAATAAAAATTTCTTTTTTTAGAGAGTTTATATTATAGGGTGTGATTGCTTACTAAAGAGACAGAGAGACAGAAAGCGAGAAATCATCCTTCAGAGGGAATGGCCACACCACAACCCCTTCCCCTCCATTCTCCTCTTGGGATTCTGGGCGCACATGCACACACACCAAATAAGAGTTTTACACAGCTTGGTCCAGGACTTGATCTACAGTCAACTACATGGGAGTGCAGTGACATAACCATTACATCATCTGCTGGTCCCTAAATGGATAAACTTTGAAAAAAATTGTCCAGCTAACATGAGAAACAATTAACTTTTAAGAATTAAACCCATCTGCAACCTAATCAAAAGTCTGGGGAACTAGCAGTTAGCATAATGGCTATGTCGCTGGATTCCCACGTAGTAGACCACGGTTCGCGTCCCGGACCCGGTGGCTTAAAACTCACGCCGGGCGCGTGTGCGTGCGTGCCCAAGATCCTGAGAGGAGAATGGAGGAGAAGGGATTGTGGCGTGACCATCTCCTCTGGGGGGTGATTTCTCGCTTTCTGTCTCTATGTCTCTCTCTGTCTGGCGAGCGCACGTGCCCTATAGCAAAAACCTCTCCAAAAAAAAAAAAAGTCTGTGCTTTTACTCAGATCACTGTTCATGTGTAAATATGTGCTATTAACAGCATGAGATTATTTGGGAAATGTTTAAAATGTAGTTTAGAGCTTATTAATTCATGTAATACACTTTTAGGGTTTTAAGAATGATTCTTTCAGGACCAGCAGATGGTGTAATGGTTAGACCACTGCACTCCCACGTAGTTGACCGTGGTTTGATTCTCAGACCAAGCGAATTGAAACTCACGCCAGATGTCTATGAGTGTGTGCCCAAAATCCTGAGAGAAGAATGGAAGAAAAGGGATTGTGACAGCCATCCTCCTTGGGTGGGTGGGCGGTGATTGCTCACTTTTTTCTTCTCTAAGGCGAGAGCACATGCCCTATAGGCCAAATTATCTCCACAAGAGAAGAACGATGATGATTTTACTCTACTGTTTTTTGGCTATTGTTGCTTGTTCAATATAACCTCGAATTAGAGGCAAATATATAGTGAATAAGATTAAATGACCATATAAGCAATCAGAGAATCGTTATCATCAGGCTAACATCGGCCCTCTCGTCAGAAAAAATGCAGGCAACAAAAGAATGAGGAAATATAGGGAACCAGCAGTTAGCGTAATGGCTATGTCGCTGGACTTCCACGTAGTCGACCGCGGTTCGTGTCCTGGACCCGGTGGCTTAAAACTCACGCCGGGGGCGTGTGCGTGCGTGCCCAAGATCCCGAGAGGAGAATGGAGGAGAAGGGATTGCGGCATGACCATCCCCCCTGGGGGGTGATTTCTCGCTTTCTGTCTCTATGTCTCTCTCTGTCTGTCTGGCGAGTGCACGCACCCTACAGTGAAAATCTCTCAAAAAAAAAAAAAAAAAAAAAGAATGAGGAAATATAGTCAAAGCGTAGATCAAAAACAATTTCAGCCAAGAATACTATACTAAACAAGATTATCCTTCATATGGGAAAAACAGATAAAAGCAATCTGAGATAAACAAAATCTGAAAGAATTTCCCAACTCCAGACCAGCTCTTCAAGAGGTTCTGAAAGGAATGCTATACCAGGAAAACTAAAAGTTCAGATAGTCAGATATATAAGAGAACAAAAACAACCAATGGCTCACTTGATGATAGGAACAGGTCCAGAAATATCGATAATAACATTGAACGTTAATGGATTAAATTCTGCAATCAAGAGACATAGACTGACTGAACAGATAAACAAACAAACAAACAAAACCCCAGAAACCCTCTATGTGCTGCCTACAAGAAACACATCTTATGGATAAAGACCTACATAGACTAAAAGTGAAAGGCTGGAAAAAAGATATTCCATGCAAATGGAAATCGAAAAAGAGCTGGAGTTGTGATACTGATTTCAGACAAAATAGACTTTAAGACCAAGAGTGTAAGAAAAGACAAAAAAGAGCATTATAGTAGTAAGTAGGCTAATTCATCAAGAAGACATAACACTTATAAATATCTATGAACCCAACTCAGGAGCACCTAAATACATGAAGGAAAGACTGCGGGAACTAAAAGAAGAGATAGATTGCAACATTATAATTGTTGGGGCTTTCAACCCCCCATTATCTCCTTTAGACAGATCTTTTAATGAACAAACAGAAAAAGTAGACAGATATAGGCCCTAAAAAATAATATAAATCAAATGAACTTGACAGATATCTATAGAACTTTCCACTCTAAGACCACAAAATATAGATTTTTCCCACCCCAGTATGAAATCTTTTTAAAGATGGACCATGTGATAGGACACAAATCAAGCCTTTACAGATTCAAAGGCATAGAAACAAAATCCAGCATCTTCTTGGACCATGATGGAATTAAACTTGATATTAGTTTCAAGAAATATTCTCGAAAATACACAAATACATGGAAACTGAAAAACCTACTTCTGAATGACTTCTTAACTACCAAAGAAATTAAGTCTGGAATCATACTTATTTCTATCTTCAAATAATTCATAGTAGAGATAGCTGCCCACCAATTTTTATGAATTACACTTTACACCAAAATGATTATGGAATATAGAAACTTACCAGTCTGTTGAAAATCCAGTGATAGTTAATCTGTGATAGTCAGCCTGAAATTTAAAAATCAACCATGAAATATTGCATAAATATGATTACAGAAGCTGTCAGATAGTGGTTAAAAGTCTCAAGGTCTCGAAGGTAAAGAAAAATGAAGTAAATGACATTACTACGGAGCAAGACCTGAATTCATCATTAATTTTTCTATACCTTTTAGAAGTTACTTATACCCTCACTACTTGTAAAAGAAATATAATTAGATAATCACTGTCATAGCATTCACAAACTATATTTGTAAACAACAAATGAGCAAGATTGATAAAACATCTTGCTAAGGTGTTATCATTTGAAAGTCTCCATAATTTTTATTTCAGGTTGCTTTTCCTAACCATGGCTGAAGGCTCATAGGAAATCCTCAGGTAGAAGAAAGTTTGTATACTAACAATTATTATCATTCAGATGAAAAAAAATTTATCACTGTGGCTTGTCATGAAGTGTGGTTTCATAAAATAACTTCTCATTGAGTTATACTAGAATTTCAGAGACTAATATACGGAGATCTGGAAATAATTGTAGAGACATGGAGATCTCCAGAGATTTCCCCTGTGAGAGTATCTACAGCTCCTCACCCTACTTATCTAGGGAAGAAGCAATTAAATTCGTTGTGGGATCATAGGGGTTACTTTTAATGAGCACACATGTTTCTGTATTATATGTTCTTTTCTATTTTAATTTTTTTCCAATTAATGCATAAGTTACCTAAGCAATACACTTTTTAGTAGATAGTGCTAAGATTTTTGTCAAATATATGGTCAAGCAACCACCAAGACAGTTATCAAAAAACAAAACAAAACAAAACAAAAACTCGCCTAACCTACTTTTTTTAAAAAAGGTTTTTGCCACAGGGTGCATGACCTCACCAAAGAGAGACAGACAGAAACAGAGAAAAAAGTGAGAAATCCCCCTCCAGAGGGGATGGCCACACTACAATCCCTTCTCCTCTGTTCTCATTTTAGGATTTTGGACATGCATGCACACATACCTGGAGTATGTGTCAAGCCGCTGAGTCCAGGACTCAAACCCTGTTAGGCTATCTGAGAGTCCAGCACCTAAACCACATGCCCACCTGCTGACCCCAAAAGCCTACTTTTTGATAACCACTTTTCCCAGTCTGCCCTGTCAATGAGTAGATTGGTTTTGTATAAGTAATTTTGCCCGTTCTGGGATGTTCTTAACTGTAATCTTAGAATGTGTAGTCTTTCCGACCAGCAGATAACATAATGATTATGTTGCTGGTCTCCCATGTAGCTGACCATGGTTTGAATCCCAGACCTAGCAGCTTTTACATACAGATTATAGATAAAAAGAGACAAGCCTCAAATTACTTTACTCATAAACTAAAGTGGAAACATTCTTACTGATCGTACAGAAATAAAAGAGAAGATTACAATGGACTGTAGAGAATATTTTTGCTTCTCAACAATTTTTTTTGGAGAGAAACTTTTGCTGTAGGTCATACATTGGAGAGACAGAAGGAGATTGAGAGACAGAAAACAAGATTATATTGTCTATTTTATATAATATGAACATTAGACAATGTTTTCTCATGACCTAGTTGAGGACCATTTGGTTTGGTGATTATGAAGAAACATCCTTATAAATACATAAACACATGGGAACTGAACAACCTACTACCTAAACATTAGCTGAAATGTTTGTGTGATCATAAGTTTTTATTACATTTGGCCAAATATCTAGAAGATAGGTTGCTTGGTCACATACTAAAGGTTAGGTAATGGAATAGGAACTTTCAAGCTTTTATACACATAGCTCTGTTGTTTCTTAATTCCAAGAGTAATGCATCTCAATTTCTTTACATCTTTGCAGCACTTGATATTTTAAGGTTTTTGTGATAGGAAGAGTTGAAGTTACTTTCATTTTTCTTTTTATTCTTCCTCAAAATATCTTAAGAGTCTTGTCAACACAATACAAAAAATAACCAAAACAAAACACTGTGATAAATCCATAGAAATAATTTCTTTTATCTAAAAAATAATTATGTTTCTGTTAACTATGTTCTCCTTACCTCACAATGTAACGTATATTTTTAAATAACTAGAAAAGATCTCAGATAGTCACAGCACAAAGTAAGATCAATGTTTTAACATGTTGAATATACTTACCACCTTACCATGATCATTAAGGATTGAGGTAGAGTGTGATTGAAAAATTACACACTCTACCTCACAAATGTGTACAACTAGTATATGTCAACAAAAAAATTAAAATGAAAAAGCTATGCCCCAAAACAAATCCCACCACATCCAATTGCTTTATCATCACACTTATGGTTTGAGTATATTTTTATTACCATTAAGTAGACAGATCCATTCTTTTTCTAAATTTAATTTTATTTATTATTATCATACTCTTTTTTATATTACATTGAATCTCATATATCTTTATGATTTATTACATTTCTTTTTCCAAAAGGAATACCATGCATATACATCAAGATAAAGACATTACTATTTGTATCATCATCATCATCAAATAGCTTTTGATCATATTTTTCTGATTTTTTTTAGAGGGGGCAGAAGGATTTTGCTATAGGGGGCAAGCACTCACCAGAAAGACAGAGAGACAGAAAGTGAGAAATCACTCCCCAGGGGTATTGGCCATGCCACAATCCCTTCTCCTCCATTCTCCCCTCAGGATCGTGGGCACGCACGCACATGCGCCTGGCGTGAGTTTATCCCACGGGGTCCAAAACTTGAACCACAGTCGACTACATGGAGTACAGCAACATAGCCCTTATGCCAACTGCTGGTCCCTCAGATTGTTATTATTATTAAAATTATTTATAAAAATATTCAACACTAATAGTTATGGATGCTGAAGACAGTGTGGAATGTGGTGTAAAAAGGGAAGACCAGCAAGAGAACAAATAGAGAGGCATGACATTGGTGGGACACAGAAATGGTTTATTACCTGTTGATGATAGCATGTATAGTATTCTCAACTGGTCTGATTTGAGAAGTATTTCATGTTGGGTAAATTCTTTTTACAAGCCAGATGATATCTAGTGACAGATTCATTCTTTATATAATCTACTCTGAGTTCTCCCTCTCTAGCAGACTTACATTTTTCTCATCACAGTCACATGTAGTGACTATGAGTTTGTTCTGTATCTTAAAAAAGCTTTGCATCAAATCAAGTCAATAATTTCAGGTCATTAAACTTCAACTTCTCATTTGTAAGAAAAAATAATATAACATCATCTCATCCTCATAGGACTGTCAGATTATCCGATCATCCCATAAATCCTTTTTGGACTGACTATGAAAAAAAATTCAAATTACTATCATCAGAAGTTAAAGTACAAGACATTACAGCTGATCCGAAAGAAACACATAAAATTATGATAGAATACTGTGAATAACTGTACTTCAATATATTAGATATCCTAAATGAGCAATGAAAATCCATTGAAATAGACAAACTACCAAAACTAACTTTACAAAAGGGAATATCTGAAGATACCTACAAGTGAAGAAATTGCATAAATTATACATAATCTTCCCCAGTAAGAAAAGTCCAGGAACCAATGTCTTCATTGGTGAGTACTACCAAACATTTAAAAAGAGAATGAGCATGAATTCCTACATTCTTACAGAAAAATCAAGTGGAGGAAACACTTCCTAAGTAATTCTCATAACTGAGAACATCTTCAAATTTTAATAAATATGACTGAATAGGAAGTCGAGATTACCAGGAGAGCGAATACTATATTAAAGCTCAAAATAAGAAAAGAATCAGCTCAATTATGTGTTTTTGGAACTAGTCAGAGTCATGACAACTGGGATATCACAGAACAAGTGACCTCACTGAACACGTAAAAAGAAAGACAAGGGTCAGCAGATGGCACAGCAGTTACGTTGCTGGGCTCAAACATGGCTGCCCATGGTTTGTGTCTTGGACCCAGGGGCTTGAAAATCACCCTGGACGTGTCTGTGTACATGCCCAAGATCCCAGGAGAAGAACAGAAGAGAAGAGATTTTGTCATGGCCATCCCCCATGGAGGTGATTTCTGACTTGCTCTCTCAGTGTTTCTGGCTCTCATGTGCCCTAAGGCAAAAACATCTAAAGAGAGAGAGAGAGAGAGAGAGAGAGAGAGAGAGAGAGAGAGAGAGAGGAAGAAAGAAGAAAGAAGAAAGAAAGAAAGAAAGAAAGAAAGAAAGAAAGAAAGAAAGAAAGAAAGAAGAAAAAAAGAAGAAAGAAAGAAGAATGAAAAAGAAAGAAAGGAAGTAAGAAAAAAAAATACACAAAACATGTTTCCAATGTTGGTAACAGCAGTCAGAAAAACAAAGAAGTAAGCCTATGGCCTGAGACCTGCAAACATACTTGTCATCATGGTGCTCATGTAATGTAGATGTTTTCACACTCCAGCACAGAGGTCATAAGCCACTGAGACCAAGAAGCTTTCCAAAGCAGCAAGGAAGACAGAAAAGAACATCTCAGCATCATGTGCATCATAGAAGATGACCTTGTCTCCCACTAGGAGTTCAGCCATGACCTTAGGAGTGACTGTTGGGGAGTAACAGAAGTCTACTAAGGACAAGTTGCTGAAGGAAACACACATAAGGATGTGGAAATGAAGTCCAGCATGATCACCCCCAGGTTCCTAATCAGGCTGATGAAATAGATGGGTGTGAAAGAGTTAAGGAGAAGAACCTGCAGCTCTGGGGCATTGGTTAGACTGAGCAGGATTAGTTCATTCACTTTTGTACTGTACTCCATGGATATAATTCAGGAATCATGAAACAACCTATAGCAATGAAACATAAAAAAAGAGTGACAAACAAAAGGCAGCCAATTTTTTTACAGTAATTGGACAGTAAAAGCATTATTTCTTTATAGCAATAATTTGCTCTTCAAAATTCCCATATATCAAACATGGAAATAACAATGCAATGTAGTAATTTAGTAGATAACTTTTTATTCTTAAATCTATTGCGAGAGAGGGCACACACTCACCAGAGAGAAAGAGAGAAAGAGGGAGAGAAAGAAAACACCCCCTAGTGGTCTGTAGTCGTACCATGATCCTTTTCCCTCTATTTCGGCATCCTGTCAGGATTTGGGGCACATACATCCACACGTGTGCCTGGCATATTTTTTAGGCCATCAGGGCCAGGATTTAAACCAGGGTTGGCCATGTGGAATCCAGCTTTCTATGTGGAACCTAACTGCTTCACTTTAAGACCAGCTCTAGATAACTTATCTATACATAATAGGTTTCTGAAGATAAAAGATCTACGTGGATCACCTTCCCAGTTTCATAGTTTTGCTCGTGAATAAGCTGAGTAACAGAAAAGGCAAAGTTATTTGAGGTCACGTGCCTTGAATAAATCTAGCTCCCAGACTGGATTTTTTGTGTCTTCTAACAATTTTATAGAAAGTGCTCACATAAGAGAGCTTTATATATATATGTGTGTGTGTGTGTGTGTGTGTGTGTGTTTATTTAATCTCTCCTCAGCTACATTAGGTTGACTACTTATAATTCCTATTTATACATCTGATAATTTGGAAACAAGGACATTGAGTAATTTGTTCAAGTTTGCAGAGGTATTGATTTAAAAAGCCAATCTTTAGACCCAGACTAATTTTTGAGTTAAGTGCTGTTAATGAATTTGAATTGATTTTAATTTTATTCAGTTTACATTTATTTATCTCCACTGTACCAGCTTAATGCACAGGATTGCTTAGTAGAGCAATTTACAAATACATGCATCATAAATGCACATGAATAAATTCAGCATTAAGGTCATGCAACCAATACAACCAATGGTTTTTTTGTTTGTTTTTGTTTTTGTTTTTCCTGTAGGGTGTGTGGACTTACCAAAAAGAAAGACAGAGGGAGAGAAAGTGGGAAAGTGAAAAAACACCTCTCCTTGGGTGATAGATAGCATGCCACAATCCCTTCTCTTTCATTCTTTACTCAGGACCTTGGGCATTTATGCACACCTATCTAGTGTGATTTTAAAGCCACCAGGGCCAGGACTCCATCCATGGTCAGTCATATGGGAATCCAGCACCTTAACCACTATGCCACCTGCTGGCTCCCAATATAGTCAATTCTAAGAAAAGTTGTACTGTTGAATGTAAAAGCTTAGACTCTGGAAAGAGGTGTATTTGTATTACGTGTAACCCCAGTTATATACTACCTTGGAGACACTGGTTCTAATCGAAGTTCACTTACCCACATTTTCTTTCTGACTAAAATAAATATGGTGTTGGAACCTCTTCAAGGGATTATTCTAAGAGTTAAATAGGATAAGCATGAAAAACGCACAATTTGGGTGCTAAACACAGTACCGAGTACAATGTCTTACATGATCATTAGAATAAAAGGATCCGGTTTAACTTGATCTTAGAAAAGGTAAGTGGCCATATGCAGGGAGGTGGATTTTAGTGTTTAATAGCAGAGAATTATATAAAAAAAAAAATCTATAGGGAACCAGCAGTTAGCCTGATGGCTATGTCGCTGGACTCCCACGTAGTTGACCGCTGTTCGCGTCCCGGACCCGGTGGCTTAAAACTCACGCCGTGTGCGTGTGCGTGCGTGCCCAAGATCCCGAGAGGAGAATGGAGGAGAAGGGATTGCAGAGTGACCATCCCCCCATGGGGGGTTATTTCTCGCTTTCTGTCTGTATGTCTCTCTCTGTCTGTCTGGCGAGCGCATGAGCCCTATAGCGAAAATCTCTCCATTAAAAAAACAAATCTATTATTTGATTTTTCCCACACACCATGTCCACTCAGATCTTTTATTCCTTCCAGTATTTCTCACTCTATCCTTCATATCCCATAGGAGCAGCTATGTCTGTCATTTTGAGTGAAAATCCAAGGATCTTCAAGACCACATTTGTTTAATATCCTCTTTATAATTTACATTTAATCCGTGATGAAAGACTCCCCTTTACCATGGATTCATTCTTACATCATTATTACCAATACCTAGCTGAATCACAGATATACATTGAAGGGATGACACTAGTTTCAGAGAAGTTGATGAGCAAGCACAATATTCTGCTTGTTTTCATTTTAATTTGTAATGAACATATAATTGTTGTACATGTTTATGGGTACAGTGTGCTTTTTCTTGTCTTTCTTCTTTAGTTTCCAGAGGGCATGTGAATGTGCTTGAAAGACATCAGGAGATGAGATTTGGGTGGAACATCCCACAAGGGGGAAAAGTCACTTTATAATTTATCATTTTTTCTCCTTCATGTCAGGATTTGGAGCATGTATGCATATGTGCCCAGTGTGTTTTTAAGCTCCTGGGGCTGGGGTTCAAACTGGATGGGCCGTGTGAGATTTAGCTCCCTTAACTGCTAGGCTACAGGCTGGCTGCAGTGTGGTTTTCCAATACACATATACACTGTGCAGTGATGAAGTCAGGATTATAAGCACCACCACCATCTCCAACATTTATCATTATTTTGTATTGTGAACTCTTGAAGTCCTCTCAACTAGCTACTTAGATATATACGTTGAATTGTCATCAACTCTAGTTCCTCTACTGTACTGTAGTACTCAAGAACTTATTTTGTCCTTTAAACTGGTATCTGCAGTCCTTACAAATCAAAAGACTTTGATTATCTCCTTGCTAAATTGCCCTTCACACTGGATTTAAAGTGAATATAATTATCATTTTCTTCCTTTGTATTGGAGGAGATAAACACTGGGTTCCTGTAGGTTGCCATCTTGGTCCCCCTCACAGAAAACAGATATTTTTTAAAAAGCCATCCATTGCTCATTTCCTTTTCAGAGAGTTTTCATAGTTGTTTCGATTCATTTTTGTTTGTTTGTTTTTTGTTATCGAGCAGGAGTACTCACTGGATAGAAAAAGAGAAAGTGGGAAAGTGAGAAATCAACCCTGCCCCCTCAGGAGGATTGCTCATGCTGCAGTCTTTTTCCTTCAGTCTTCTCTAGGAATTTAGGGTATGTACACACACGCACCCAGCATATTTCTCAAGCACCTTGGTCTGAGACTTGAGTCATGAAGTTGGCCATGTAAGATCCAGATGTAACCTCCATACCACCTATTGGCCTGGTTACAAATGTACCATGGCAATGTAAAATTACAACATAGGAAAAACAAAAACAAAAACAAAAACAAAAACAAAAAAACAGGCATGGGTTTGTATAAGTTTTGAATGGCCGTTGTAACAAATTATCACAAAATAGAAAGCTGAAAATACATGTTATTTTTCACGGTATGAAAACCAGAAGTCCGAAAGAAGTCTCAGTGGACTGAAATCAATGCATTGACAAAACCATGCTTTCTTTTTTCTACTCTAAATAAGACTATACTTAGGGGCTGACAGGTGGCGTGGTGGTTAAGGACGCTGGACTCCCACATGGCAAACTACGGTTCAAGTCCTGGACCTGGAGGCTTGCTCTCTCACTTTCCCTCTCTCTCTTTCTCTCTCGCTCTGTCCCTCTCTGGTCAAATTAAAAAAATGAAATAAATGAGTGAATAAATAAGGTTAAATAAAATAATTCTTTTTTTAAATAAAAAGTCTATATTTATTGCCTCTTCCACCTTTTGGTGAATGCATACATACCATAGCATGTGGTCACATCACGTAAATTTCTGCTTCCATGGGTGGGAACTTTATCAATTCCTCTTTTGTCTGTGGTCATGATATTTACAAAGCCTTTGAGGTCATGTAAAGTAAACTTTTTTTATTTTAATGCCATAGAGCACACACAAGAGAGAGAAGAAGAGCCGCTCCTTAATGGGGTGCAGTCCTTTCTTCTCTAATTTCCATCCTGTCAGGATCTGGGCATGCATATACATTTATCATGTTTATTTATTTACTCTCTCTTTCCCAAGCTGATGGGCTAGGAC
>AAPY01522711.1:0-10328 GCA_000181375.1 Tupaia belangeri
TTACCCCCATATAAAGTAACATTACAAATTTCCAGGGATCAGGATGCATGTATACCGTGTGTAAGAATAGTCATTGTGGAATAAGCAGTATGGTTGCTGTTGCCCATGCTGAATGCCACAGAAGAGTCTGTAGATTTATGTTCTCGGTTTATCTGCTTGAAGGCTTTCCCATAATCCTGGATCACTGTAAAACTGGGCAAGGATCATGTCATGAAGACCATGTAAATAGTCTGAGTCTTCCTCTCACTCATTCAGGAACTAAATAGACCATTTTTATAAATTCCCAGAGGGCATATGCACTCATGAGAGAAACAAAGAGAAAGAAAAATAAAAAGAGAGGAAAAAATAAAATAAAGAAAAAAGAAATAATAAATAAAAGATAAAGAATAAGAAAGAAGAAATAAAGAACAAGGAAGAAGAAAAGAGAAAAAAGAAAGAAGGGAAAGGAAAAAAGAAAGAGAAGGATGAGAAAGAAAAAGAAAGAATGAATAAGAATAATGAAAGAAAGAAGAAACAAAGAAAGAGAAAAAAGAAAGAGAAAGAAAAAGCAAAAGAGAAAGAAAAAAAGAACGAAAGAATTAACTCCCCATGGGGTAGTTGTCCCCAATCCTTTCTGTTCCACTTTTCCCTCCTTTCAGAGTTTTGGACACCCATGCACGTGTCTGGCTTATTTTTCAAGCCTCTGAGTCTGGAACTCCAACTTCACAGTGAACCTTGTGGAAACCACCTGGCCATGAGCTGACCCAATAAATAAACTTTTTCAAAGAAGAGTGTAGAGCCAGCTGTGGCTTGGTGATTAGGGCAGAAGATCCCACATAGCTAACCACGTGGTTCAAGTTTCAAAGTGGCAGCTTAAAATATACCTGGGGTGCCTGTGTGTGAGTGCTCAAGATCTCTAAAGGGGGATAAATGAAGGAGATGGAATTGCAGTGTGACCATGCCCCATGGGGAAGAGGGAGATTCTTCCTTTATTTTTTTTCCCTCTCTCTCTCTGTCTCCCTCAGGAAAGCACACACGCCCTCTAGCAAAAAAAAAATTTTCGTGCATTATAATAGCATATTGAAGTTATTTTATATTTGCGATTGACAGAAACAATCTTGATATAGTCTACATGAACTTTAGAAGCATTTTAATAGTATAATATGCAGTAATTTTTCGAATATAAATAGATATTGAACCTTAAATAAGCTCACATTTACTGCCTTTTTGTGGCTTACTAATAGTGTCATTTGGTGTGTAACTTCCCACTTAGTGAGAGGGCTCATCTAAGTCACATGATTCAGGTGGAATTTCCAGGAAATCATTGTAAGATCAAAAAGCATAAGTGCTGTGTGAGAATGTAAATAAAAATATTTTGGCAAAAGAGAAAATCAACCATGCTATATGTCTGTGTAGAAAATGTATATTACAGATGATTTACTATAATCAGGTGGTTTAAAAATTCAGCCTATTGATATATTGGACCTAAAGCTTAATTTTTTTATTCATCCATTTATTTACTATTTATTTATTTATTTATTTATTTATTTATTTATTTATTTTGTAGAGGTTTTTCCTATAGGGCATGTGCACCTGCCAGAAAGACAGAGAGACGGAGAGACAGAAAGGAAGAAATCACCCCCCAGAGGGGATGGCCATGCCGCGATCTCTTCTCCTCCATTCTCCTTTCAGGATCTTGGGCACGCACGCACACGTGCCCGGCGTGAGTTTAAGCCACTGGGTCCGGGACTTGAATCGCAGTTGGTTACATGGGAGTCCAGCGACATAGCCATTACGCTAACTACTGGTCTCTATTCATCCATTTAATAAATATTTATTGAGCATATATGACCAAAAACACCAATTTAGGACCTGATGATCATGTTAGGAACAAAACAGATCATTCACTGCTCTCTTTGAGTTTTATTCTGGTCGAGTGGAGATAGACAATAAACGATTAAAGGTGCGGTAGGGGACTGTCAATAAAGACTATGAGGAAAAATGAGGTGAGAGGGCGGGGCACATGGGTGGGGGGAGAGATTACTTTTTATAGGTGGGAAAGTTAGGAGTCTCTGAGAGGGAAGCATCTGAGCAGAACACACATAGAATGAGAGAACTTTCCACACAGGGAACAGCAAGTCCAACGGACCAGAGGTTGGAGCATGCATGGAGATGTAAAAAAGTAACAAATAGGATGACGCCAAAGAATGGGGTAAAAGACAGAGGAATAATAAGAGATGATGTATCCGAACTAAAATAAGAATGAAAGAGCAGCATTGACTACTTCACAGCATTGGCAGAGAGAAAAATGGACAAGAATTTTGGTTTATCAGTGACATTTTAAATAGGGTGAAACTTGAATAGTAATACATGAAGAAATTGAAAAATGTTTTCTTTTTCTGGTACTATGGACATTTGAAAATTCAAACATGAACATGTTTGTTGTATGAAATGAGTTGTCAAGACAGAAATATTAATTAATTATTGATGCTATGTTTATGTATCTCTGGATAAAATATGCCAAGGAAAAGGGTATACTTTCATTTCATAGTATATCATTTATTTTCTGAAATTCAAAATCTTAGAACAGTATTCAAATAAAAAAGAACTTAGAATTTCATATTCTAATGCTCAAATGAAATATTTAAAGTGTAATTATTTACTAGTGTATTACTCACGGTGCTCCCCAGAAATAGAACCCATGGGAGAGGTAGACAGGTAAATAAGATAGACGATAGATAGATAGTTACATAGATAGATGATAAAATGTATTGTGAGGATTTGCTGTTTTGATTGCGGTGAATGAGAAGGCCCACAATATCCCCTATGTAAAATGGAGAACAAGAAAAGCTGGTGGTGTCATTCAGCCTGAGTCTAAAGGCTGGAGAATGGTGTGTGTTTCAGGGGTATAACTTCGGAGATTAAAGGTCGCCTAACCAGGCATTTCATTCGCTGAGAACAAGACAGGATGGATGTCCCTGCTCAAGAAAAGAGAGAGAGAATTTTCCCTTTCTTGCTTTTGTTTTGTTTTATTTTGTTCTATTCTGGTGAGACCTCGATGACTTGGACAATGTCCACTTGCACTGGTGAAGACTGACTTTCTTTTCTTAATGTACTCCTTCAAGGCAGTCTTGAATAAAAAAAATAAACAAACAAAAAACCCCAGCCACCTTGTATTCCTTATCCCAGTCAAATAAACGCACAAATTAACCATCAAAACCTGCCACAATAATTAACCCTGGCAATTTTTCTGTACTTGTTTACATGTCCTCATGAGACAAATTCAAGAACTTTTATTTACAGACTTATTTGTGTTCCTGATTTACATGTATTTGCATGGACCTGTAGTAGAAAGAAAATGTGCATGTAGAATGATTGAATACACCAATACTCTTAATAAGGTTTTTTTTTTTTTTTGGAGAGGTTTTTCACTATAGGGTGCGTGCGCTCGCCAGACAGAGAGTGAGAAATCACCCCCCCAAGGGGGATGGTCACACCACAATCCCTTTTCCTCCATTCTCTTCTCGGGATCTTGGGCACGCACGCACACGCGCCCGGTGTGAGTTTTCAGCCACCGGGTCCGGATGTGAACCGCGGTCAACTACGTGGGAGTCTAGCGACATAGCCATTACACTAACTGCTGGTTCCCTCGTAATAAGGTTTTTGACAAGCAGGCCCCACTTCATATTAGCTATTTTTTCAACATTACATTTCTGGGCATAATGTTTCCTTTTCTCTAGATAATGGACTTTTGAAAGGTAATAACATAACTTCAGAATGTTAACATCAGTGTAGGCATTAAAATGTTAT
The DNA here is from genome assembly GCA_000181375.1 of Tupaia belangeri. Classification (NCBI taxonomy): domain Eukaryota; kingdom Metazoa; phylum Chordata; class Mammalia; order Scandentia; family Tupaiidae; genus Tupaia; species Tupaia belangeri. Next base: position 3,790 of record AAPY01522711.1, read on the forward strand.
TCACGACACTGGACGGAGGTACGACAGTAAAGCATGATACACCCCAAGCATGACCTCATGGGAGGTTCTAGAGCCTTCCCTGAGTATGCTATGCCTATGAATTCCCATGATCTGAAGCTGGATGAAGCCAAGAGTCATCACAGCATCAAGAACTTATTGGGAATATGATCTATCTATCTCTGTCACTCATCGAAAAATAAAAAACTTAAAATAATGTGATTCAAACATGGGAAAATTCTGAAAGATATCAAACTAGGTTATTGTGCATTTATTCTGCTATGTTAAAATTAAAATCTTAAGGGTAATTTTATTTCCAAAAAATCTTTGTAAATGCACTCTTCACTTCCTTATTCCTAAGGCTGTAGACCACAGGATTCAGCATGGGAATGACCATAGTGTAAAACACAGAGGCCACTTTGTCTGTGTCCATCGAGTGACTGGAGCTGGGCTGCAAGTACATGAAGATAATGGTCCCATAGAAGATGGACACTGCACTGAAGTGAGAGGCACAGGTGGACAAAGCCTTCTGGTGTCCTGTGGTTGAGCGCATCTTTAGGATGGTGACAAATATGAACAGGTAGGATATTAAGATAACCAGAAGAGCAAAGAATATATTGAAGCTCACAACATAAACAAGTACCATCTCACTAACATATCTGTCAGAACAAGAAAGCACCATGACTGCTGGAATATCACAGAAAAAGTGATGGACCACGTTGGACATACAGAAAGAGAGACTGAACGTGTCCCCAATATGGATAGAAGAATTCAGAAAACCACAGATATAGGACCCTATGACCAGACATGCACAAACACTTGATGTCATGGTGGTGGTGTAGTGTAGGGGTTTACACACTGCTGCATAGCGGTCATAGGCCATTGAAGCCAAGAGATAATTTTCCACAGTGGCAAAAGCTACAAAAAAGAACATCTGAGCAGCACATTCATTGTAGGAGATGACCTTGTCTCCTAGAAGGAGCCCAGTCATCACTGTGGGGGTGACAGCTGAGGAGTAACAAAAGTCCACCAGAGACAGGTTCCCAAGGAAAAAGTACATGGGAGTGTGGAGACGAGAGTCCAGGAGAATCAAAGCAATCATCCCTAAGTTCCCAACCAGAGTGATGATGTAGATGAGGAGGAACATGATGAAGAGCGGAACTTGCAGTTCTGGGTTATTGCTTAGTCCCAGGAGAATGAATTGTGTCATTTCTGTTCTGTTCTCCATTGATGTTCTCTGAGAACCATGAGATGTTCTGAAGCAATGAAGAGAAAAAAAATCATAAAGAAATTGAACTAAAATTGAAAAGCTTAAGCATAATATGTTTTCTTTAACAGCAGCAGTAATTTTTACCTCAAAATTGTCCAGAAAAAGTATGGACTTGATAACCAAATTCAATGTATCAATTAAATACAGAAGTTAGATACTATTGCCACCGAAGAATCTTAATGGATCATCTATCCAATTCTCACATTTTATAAATTTGAACTGAGATGGAGAAAATTGATTGAGATGACTTATCTAAATGAATCTCTCTTGTCAATTCACTTTTTCTTGAGCTTAGTAAAAACTACAACTTACACACTGCTCATCTGCTCAGAACTGCTGTAGACATTTTTGTTGTATATTTACTTTTCTCTCAACAATATTATTATTTGGGATTATAGTTACATTTATAAATTATGAAGCACAAGAGGTTGAGTAATTTACTCATAGTTATATAAGTACTATCTGATAAGCCATGATTTGAATTCTTGCCAACCTTTGAGTGATTCCTCAGTTTAATGGTCTAAATGGGCACTTTAATTTAATAGTTCAGTCAAGGTGAATTGAACTCAATTTATATTTATTCATTTTCTCTTTCAGTTCAAACAGCATTTGAAGTTTCATGGTGAAATAAATTAGTGATAGATAAGGAAACTTCAAAAAGTTTGTGAAAAGTAGAATTAAAGTATAAGTTTACTTTGGTGCTAAATTTTTTTTTTTGAGAAGTTCTTGCTATAGGGTGCGTGCGCTCTCTGGAAAGAGAGAGAAAGACAGAGAGACAGAAAGCAAGAAATCACCCCCCGGGGGGGGATGGTCATGCTACAATCCCTTCTCCTCCATTCTCCTCTCAGGATCTTGGGCACACACGCACATGCGCCTGTTGTGAGTTTAAGTCAATGGGTCCAGGACTCCACCGTGGTGGACTACATGGGAGTCCAGCGACATAGCCATTATATTCACTGCTGGTTCCCCCAAATTTTTTTGATGAGATCAGCAAGTGGCTTCATTATTAAGGCAGTGGACTCTCACAAGACTGACTATGGTTTGAGTCTCGGACACAGTGGCTTAAAGGTCATCCTGGTGCATTTGCGTGCATGTCCCAAGTTCTGAAAGGAACATGGAGGAAGAAGGGATTGCAGTATGGCCATTCCCTCTAGGGAGTGATTTCTCACTTTCTGTCTCTGTCTGTTTTCGTTTGTCTCCAATAAGCACACATGCCCTATAGCAACCTAAAAATTAATAGAAGAAATTTTGTAATCTATGCATGGATTTTTTTTTTTTTTAGAGATTTTCACTGTAGGGCACGAGCGCTCGCCAGACAGACAGAGAGAGACATAGAGACAGAAAGTGAGAAATCAGCCCCCAGGGGGGATGGTCACGCCGCAATCCCTTCTCCTCCATTCTCCTCTCGGGATCTTGGGCACGCACGCACACGCGCCCGGCGTGAGTTTTAAGCCACCGGGTCCGGGACACGAACCGCGGTCGACTACGTGGGAATCCAACGACATAGCCATTACGCTAACTGCTGGTTCCCCATGGATTTTTGTAATACACATTTCACATAAAATTTTTGAACACCTCTCAATACATACTGAGTGTGGTAGGATTAAAGTAGCAAGGGCATGTTAAACCAGCAGAGACACTTCTTAGAGAAGGTATATTATCAGATATTGCAAATATAGACTTTGGGTTTCTGAAAGAGATTTTTAGCAACATTAAAATTTATCATATAGCAGTCATTGGTCTCACATAAACTATTCTAAATATCATTTTTTCTACAAAATAAAAACAAATGAAACCTACTTTGAGAAAGATCCTGAGAGGAGAATGGAGAAGGGATTGTGGTGTGGCCATCCTCCCTGGGGAGTGAGGTATTGTGGAAGTTAAATAATGTAATACAGAATAAAATGATAAAATACTGGATGTTAAGCCTGATGAGTGCTGCCTATAATATTATTATTAAAGTGGAAGGATGGTCTCTATGTTGGTTTGATAAAGATGGATGGTGACATGTAGAATTTCAGGTGTGGGTTGTGTGTGAGATTTGAGATCTTGAAAATTCCCTCTCCAACATGCTCTTCCTCCCACACTAAGGCCCCTGAGATTTTCTGTGCTGTCCTCCAAGCATATCATTAGTTGGTTAAGTAATTCCATGTGAACTATTTTTATTCTTAACTTCTTCCTTAAAATCTGTATCTTATCTTGGATAGAAAAGACCTTTTTTCTTAAACTATTATTTCTTTCATAACTGTAATCCTCTAATCAAATCAAAGAGATCAAGACCTGAAAGTGACTAGTTTTTCAGCTGTCTTTAACTCACAGAGATGATGTAGGATCAAGATTCATGTCAGAAAATGTTTTCTTTGAATCCATTTTAGTGTAGAAACCGTTTTTAAAATACTTTATTTGAATTGAAGCCTGTGGGAGGGTACCTATGCAATCCTAACTATGCTCACCATTCTTCTAAATATTTGGCAACTTCATTTTAAGGCCTACCGGATGAGGATATGGTTTGCCAACCTTAACACACACACTCTTTTTTAAGCATATGCTATGTTGTATGTCACGTGATAAAGGCTTTATGCAAAAATGGCTTGCATATGTGTGTTCCAGGTAGAGATCAATTTTTTTTTTTTTACTTTACCATTAATAAAATTGAGAATGTGACTGCTGATGCTCTAAAATTATACAGCTAGTGGCCCAGCCGGAGTGGTACATGTGATGCTGCTCTGCCATGGAACCACATGGAAAACCAGAGGTTTGGATTTAGGGTAGATAGACCTAAAATAAGCTGTGATAGGCTGATACATCTATATGGGCCTCATGATATTGAAAGTTAGAGTCTGGGGAGTGGATTGCAGACTGATACCTTGTTGATTGTATCTGCCAGACACTTTCTCTTTCATAAAAGAATTAAAATGTCAGGACCAGCAGTTGGCGTAATGGCTGTGTTGCTGGACTCCCATGAAGTCAACCACGGTTTGAGTCTTAGACTTAAACTCATGCTTAAACTCATGCTGGGCAGCATGTGAGTGTGAGTGCCCAAGATCCCGAGAAGAGAATGGAGGAGAAGGGACTACAGCATGGCCATCATCCTGGGGGGTGATTTCTCACTTTCTGTCTCTCTGTCTGTCTCTGTCTTTCTGGCAAAGCACACGCGCCCTATAGCAAAACAGCTCTCGAAAAAAAAAAAATTAAAACAGATAGAATTTTCTTTTGTAGAGAGTTTATGTTATAGGGTGTGTGTGCTTACTAGAGAGACGGAGAGACAGAAAGCGAGAAATCATCCTTCAGAGGGGATGGCCACACCACAACCCCTTCTCCTCCATTCTCCTCTTGGGATTCTGGGTGCACATGCACACACACCCAATAAGAGTTTTATGCAGCTTGGTCCAGGACTTGATCCACAGTTGGCTACATGGGAGTGCAGTGACATAACCATTACATCATCTGCTGGTCCGTAAAATGGATAAACTTTGAAAAAAAATTGTCCAGCTAACATGAGAAACAGTTAACTTTTAAGAATTAAACCCATCTGCAACCTAATCAAAAGTCTGTGCTTTTACTCAGATCACTGTTCATGTGTAAATATGTGTTATTAACAACACAAGAATATTTGGGAAATGTTTAAAATGTAGTTCCGAACTTATTAATTCATGTAATACACTTTTAGGGTTTTAAGAATGGTTCTTTCAGGACCAGCAGATGGTGTAATGGCTACATCACTGGACTCCCACATAGCTGACCATGGTTTGATTCTCAGACCCAGTGACTTGAAACTCATGCCAGATGTGTATGAGTGTGTACCCAAAATCCTGAGAGAAGAATGAAGGAAAAGGGATTGCGACAGCCATCCTCCTTGGCAGGGTGGGAGGGGGTGGGCAGTGATTGTTCACTTTTTTTCCTCTCTGTCTCTGTCTCAAAGGCGAGAGCACGTGCCCTATAGCCAAATTATCTCCAACAAAGAAAGAAAAAAAGAAGGATGATTTTACTCTACTGGTTTTTGCTATTGTTGCTTGTTCATTATAACCGCCAATTAGAGGCAAGTATATAGTGAGTAAGATTAAATTACCATATAAGCAATCAGAGAATTGTTATCATCAGGCTAACATTGGACCTCTCGTCAGAAAAAATGCAGGCAAGAAATGAATGGGGAAATATAGTCAAAGCGTAGATCAAAAACAATTTCAGCCAAGAATACTATACTAAGCAAGATTATCGTTCATATGGGAAAAACAGATAAAAAACAATCTTGAATAAACAAACTTGAAAGAATTTCCCAACTCCAGACCAGCTCTTCAAGAGGTTCTGAAAGGAATGCTATACCAGGAAAACTAAAAAGTCAGACAGTCAGATATAAGAGAACAAAAAAACAGCCAAGAAAATGGCTCACTTAATGATAGGAACAGGTCCAGAAATATCGATAATAACATTGAACGTTAATGGATTAAATTCTGCAATCAAGAGACATAGACTGACTGAACAGATAAACAAACAAACAAACAAAACCCAAGAAACCCTCTATGTGTTGCCTACAAGACACACATCTTATGGATAAAGACCTACATAGACTAAAAGTGAAAGGCTGGAAAAAAGATATTCCATGCAAATGGAAATCGAAAAAGAGCTGGAGTTGTGATACTGATTTCAGACAAAATAGACTTTAAGACCAAGAATGTAAGAAAAGACAAAAAAGAGCATTATAGTAGTAAGTAGGCTAATTCATCAAGAAGACATAACACTTATAAATATCTATGAACCCAACTCAGGAGCACCTAAATACATGAAGGAAAGACTGCGGGAACTAAAAGAAGAGATAGATTGCAACATTATAATTGTTGGGGTTTTCAACACCCCATTATCTCCTTTAGACAGATCTTCTAAACAAACAAACGAACAAAAGGTAGATAGATACAGCCCCTAAACAATACTATAAATCAAATGAACTTGACAGACATCTATAGAACTTTCTACTCTAAGACCACAAAATATAGATTTTTCCCACCCCAGTATGAAATCTTTTTAAAGATGGACCATGTGATAGGACACAAATCAAGCCTTTACAGGTTCAAGGCATAGAAACAAAATCCAGCATCTTCTTGGACCATGATGGAATTAAACTTGATATTAGTTTCAAGAAATATCCTCGAAAATACACAAATACATGGAAACTGAAAAACCTACTTCTGAATGACTTCTTAACTACCAAAGAAATTAAGTCAGGAATCATACTTATTTCTATCTTCAAATAATTCATAGTAGAGATAGCTGCCCA
>AAPY01522894.1:0-12474 GCA_000181375.1 Tupaia belangeri
ACATACTTATCTTAGAAAGTAAGCTACATTTCTAAACGCCAACTGTATTACGGGGTTAAACTGCTTCCAAAACTTGAAGTTCAAGTAGTGCTTCACTGAACATCACAAGTTATTCAACTTACAAAGTTAAGTGAGTGAAACAATCAAGTTTGTGTTAGTTCTTTCTTATCATTTCGTAGGAAGAGGGTTTCTGTAATTGTAGTGTGCTTTGAAAGTGTAGTGCATTCTTAGGCCTAAAACTCAACTTGCAGCTACTGCAAAGTTTGTTAAGTGTGAAAATCAACTCCATGAGTGGAGTCATTCTGCCAAAGATCTTTCTGATACTCCAAGGAAAACTACAGATTTTGGCTGAAAAACTACATACTTATCTTAGAAAGTAAGCTACATTTCTAAATGCCAACTGTAATACAGTGTTAAACTGCTTCCAAAACTTGAAGTTCAAGTAGTGCTTCACTGAACATCACAAGTTATTCAACTTACAAAGTTAAGTAAGTGGAACAATCAAGTTTGTGTTAGTTCTTTCTTATCATTTTGTAGGAAGAGGGTTTCTGTAATTGTAGTGTGCTTTGAAAGTGTAGTGCATTCTTAGGCCTAAAACTCAACTTGCAGCTACTGCAAAGTTTGTTAGGTGTGAAAATCAACTCCATGAGTGGAGTCATTCTGCCAAAGATCTTTCTGATACTCCTAAGAAAAGTCCAGATTTTGGCTGAAAAACTACATACTTATCTTAGAAAGTAAGCTACATTTCTAAACGCCAACTGTAATACAGTGTTAATCTGCTTCCAAAACTTGAAGTTCAAGTAGTGCTTCACTGAACATCACAAGTTATTCAACTTACAAAGTTAAGTAAGTGGAACAATCAAGTTTGTGTTAGTTCTTTCTTATCATTTCGTAGGAAGAGGGTTTCTTTAATTGTAGTGTGCTTTGAAAGTGTAGTGCATTCTTAGGCCTAAAACTCAACTTGCAGCTACTGCAAAGTTTGTTAGGTGTGAAAATCAACTCCATGAGTGGAGTCATTCTGCCAAAGATCTTTCTGATACTCCAAAGAAAACTACAGATTTTGGCTGAAAAACTACATACTTATCTTAGAAAGTAAGCTACATTTCTAAACGCCAACTGTAATACAGTGTTAAACTGCTTCCAAAACTTGAAGTTGAAGTAGTGCTTCACTGAACATCACAAGTTATTCAACTTACAAAGTTAAGTAAGTGGAACAATCAAGTTTGTGTTAGTTCTTCTTAACATTTCGTTGTAAGAGGGTTTCTTTAATCATAGTTTGCTTTGAAAGTGTAGTGCATTCTTAGGCCCAAAACTCAACTTGCAGCTACTGCAAAGTTTGTTAGGTGTGAAAATCAGCTCCATGAGTGGAGTCATTCTGCCAAAGATCTTTCTGATATTCCAAAGAATAGGCCAGATTTTGGCTGAAAAACTACTTACTTATCCTGAGAAAGTAAGCTTCATTTCTATACGCCCACTGTAATACAGTGTTTAACTGCTTCCAAAACTTGAAGTTGAAGTAGAGCTTCATTGAACATCACAAGTTATTCAACTTACAAAGTTAAGTAAGTGGAACAATCAAGTTTGTGTTAGTTCTTTCTTAACATTTCGTTGTAAGAGGGTTTCTTTAATCATAGTTTGCTTTGAAAGTGTAGTGCATTCTTAGGCCCAATACTCAACTTGCAGCTACTGCAAAGTTTGTTAGGTGTGAAAATCAGCTCCATGAGTGGAGTCATTCTGCCAAAGATCTTTCTGATATTCCAAAGAATAGGCCAGATTTTGGCTGAAAAACTACTTACTTATCTTGAGAAAGTAAGCTTCATTTCTAAACGCCCACTGTAATACAGTGTTAAACTGCTTCCAAAACTTGAAGTTGAAGTAGAGCTTCATTGAACATCACAAGTTGTTCAACTTACAAAGTTAAGTAAGTGGAACAATCAAGTTTGTGTTAGTTCTTTCTTAACATTGCGTTGTAAGAGGGTTTCTTTAATCATAGTTTGCTTTGAAAGTGTAGTGCATTCTTAGGCCCAAAACTCAACTTGCAGCTACTGCAAAGTTTGTTAGGTGTGAAAATCAGCTCCATGAGTGGAGTCATTCTGCCAAAGATCTTTCTGATATTCCAAAGAATAGGCCAGATTTGGGCTGAAAAACTACTTACTTATCCTGAGAAAGTAAGCTTCATTTCTATACGCCCACTGTAATACAGTGTTAAACTGCTTCCAAAACTTGAAGTTGAAGTAGAGCTTCATTGAACATCACAAGTTATTCAACTTACAACGTTAAGTAAGTGGAACAATCAAGTTTGTGTTAGTTCTTTCTTAACATTGCGTTGTAAGAGGGTTTCTTTAATCATAGTTTGCTTTGAAAGTGTAGTGCATTCTTAGGCCCAAAACTCAACTTGCAGCTACTGCAAAGTTTGTTAGGTGTGAAAATCAGCTCCATGAGTGGAGTCATTCTGCCAAAGATCTTTCTGATATTCCAAAGAATAGGCCAGATTTTGGCTGAAAAACTACTTACTTATCCTGAGAAAGTAAGCTTCATTTCTATACGCCCACTGTAATACAGTGTTAAACTGCTTCCAAAACTTGAAGTTGAAGTAGAGCTTCATTGAACATCACAAGTTATTCAACTTACAAAGTTAAGTAAGTGGAACAATCAAGTTTGTGTTAGTTCTTTCTTAACATTTCGTTGTAAGAGGGTTTCTTTAATCATAGTTTGCTTTGAAAGTGTAGTGCATTCTTAGGCCCAAAACTCAACTTGCAGCTACTGCAAAGTTTGTTAGGTGTGAAAATCAGCTCCATGAGTGGAGTCATTCTGCCAAAGATCTTTCTGATATTCCAAAGAATAGGCCAGATTTTGGCTGAAAAACTACTTACTTATCTTGAGAAAGTAAGCTTCATTTCTAAACGCCCACTGTAATACAGTGTTAAACTGCTTCCAAAACTTGAAGTTGAAGTAGAGCTTCATTGAACATCACAAGTTATTCAACTTACAAAGTTAAGTAAGTGGAACAAACAAGTTTGTGTTAGTTCTTTCTTAACATTTCGTTGTAAGAGGGTTTCTTTAATCATAGTTTGCTTTGAAAGTGTAGTGCATTCTTAGGCCCAAAACTCAACTTGCAGCTACTGCAAAGTTTGTTAGGTGTGAAAATCAGCTCCATGAGTGGAGTCATTCTGACAAAGATCTTTCTGATATTCCAAAAGAATAGGCCAGATTTTGGCTGAAAAACTACTTACTTATCTTGAGAAAGTAAGCTTCATTTCTAAACGCCCACTGTAATACAGTGTTAAACTGCTTCCAAACTTGAAGTTGAAGTAGAGCTTCATTGAACATCACAACTTATTCAACTTACAAAGTTAAGTAAGTGGAACAATCCAGTTTGTGTTAGTTCTTTCTTAACATTTCGTTGTAAGAGGGTTTCTTTAATCATAGTTTGCTTTGAAAGTGTAGTGCATTCTTAGGCCCAAAACTCAACTTGCAGCTACTGCAAAGTTTGTTAGGTGTGAAAATCAGCTCCATGAGTGGAGTCATTCTGCCAAAGATCTTTCTGATATTCCAAAGAATAGGCCAGATTTTGGCTGAAAAACTACTTACTTATCTTGAGAAAGTAAGCTTCATTTCTATACGCCCACTGTAATACAGTGTTAAACTGCTTCCAAAACTTGAAGTTGAAGTAGAGCTTCATTGAACATCACAAGTTATTCAACTTACAAAGTTAAGTAAGTGGAACAATCAAGTTTGTGTTAGTTCTTTCTTAACATTTCGTTGTAAGAGGGTTTCTTTAATCATAGTTTGCTTTGAAAGTGTAGTGCATTCTTAGGCCCAAAACTCAACTTGCAGCTACTGCAAAGTTTGTTAGGTGTGAAAATCAGCTCCATGAGTGGAGTCATTCTGCCAAAGATCTTTCTGATATTCCAAAGTATAGGCCAGATTTTGGCTGAAAAACTACTTACTTATCTTGAGAAAGTAAGCTTCATTTCTATACGCCCACTGTAATACAGTGTTAAACTGCTTCCAAAACTTGAAGTTGAAGTAGAGCTTCATTGAACATCACAAGTTATTCAACTTACAAAGTTAAGTAAGTGGAACAATCAAGTTTGTGTTAGTTCTTTCTTAACATTTCGTTGTAAGAGGGTTTCTTTAATCATAGTTTGCTTTGAAAGTGTAGTGCATTCTTAGGCCCAAAACTCAACTTGCAGCTACTGCAAAGTTTGTTAGGTGTGAAAATCAGCTCCATGAGTGGAGTCATTCTGCCAAAGATCTTTCTGATATTCCAAAGAATAGGCCAGATTTTGGCTGAAAAACTACTTACTTATCTTGAGAAAGTAAGCTTCATTTCTAAACGCCCACTGTAATACAGTGTTAAACTGCTTCCAAAACTTGAAGTTGAAGTAGAGCTTCATTGAACATCAAAAGTTATTCAACTGACAAAGTTAAGTAAGTGGAACAATCAAGTTTGTGTTAGTTCTTTCTTAACATTTCGTTGTAAGAGGGTTTCTTTAATCATAGTTTGCTTTGAAAGTGTAGTGCATTCTTAGGCCCAAAACTCAACTTGCAGCTACTGCAAAGTTTGTTAGGTGTGAAAATCAGCTCCATGAGTGGAGTCATTCTGCCAAAGATCTTTCTGATATTCCAAAGAATAGGCCAGATTTTGGCTGAAAAACTACTTACTTATCTTGAGAAAGTATGCTTCATTTCCAAACGCCCACTGTAATACAGTGTTAAACTGCTTCCAAAACTTGAAGTTGAAGTAGAGCTTCATTGAACATCACAAGTTATTCAACTTACAAAGTTAACGAATAGAGGAACAATCAAGTTTGTGTTAGTTCTTTCTTAACATTTCGTTGTAAGAGGGTTTCTTTAATCATAGTTTGCTTTGAAAGTGTAGTGCATTCTTAGGCCCAAAACTCAACTTGCAGCTACTGCAAAGTTTGTTACGTGTGAAAATCAGCTCCATGAGTGGAGTCATTCTGCCAAAGATCTTTCTGATATTCCAAAGAAAAGGCCAGATTTTGGCTGAAAAACTACTTACTTATCCTGAGAAAGTAAGCTTCATTTCTAAACGCCCACTGTAATACAGTGTTAAACTGCTTCCTAAACTTGAAGTTGAAGTAGAGCTTCATTGAACATCACAAGTTATTCAACTTACAAAGTTAAGTAAGTGGAACAATCAAGTTTGTGTTAGTTCTTTCTTAACATTTCATTGTAAGAGGGTTTCTTTAATCATAGTTTGCTTTGAAAGTGTAGTGCATTCTTAGGCCCAAAACTCAACTTGCAGCTACTGCAAAGTTTGTTAGGTGTGAAAATCAGCTCCATGAGTGGAGTCATTCTGCCAAAGATCTTTCTGATATTCCAAAGAATAGGTCAGATTTTGGCTGAAAAACTACTTACTTATCCTGAGAAATTAAGCTTCATTTCTAAACGCCCAATGTAATACAGTGTTAAACTGCTTCCAAAACTTGAAGTTGAATTAGAGCTTCATTGAGCATCACAAGTTGTTCAACTTACAAAGTTAAGTAAGTGGAACAATCAAGTTTGTGTTAGGTCTTTCTTAACATTTCGTTGTAAGAGGGTTTCTTTAATCATAGTTTGCTTTGAAAGTGTAGTGCATTCTTAGGCCCAAAACTCAACTTGCAGCTACTGCAAAGTTTGTTAGGTGTGAAAATCAGCTCCATGAGTGGAGTCATTCTGCCAAAGATCTTTCTGATATTCCAAAGAATAGGCCAGATTTTGGCTGAAAAACTACTTACTTATCCTGAGAATGTAAGCTTCATTTCTAAATGCCCACTGTAATACAGTGTTAAACTGCTTCCAAAACTTGAAGTTGAAGTAGAGCTTCATTGAACATCACAAGTTATTCAACTTACAAAGTTAAGTAAAGTGGAACAATCAAGTTTGTGTTAGTTCTTTCTTAACATTTCGTTGTAAGAGGGTTTCTTTAAATCATAGTTTGCTTTGAAAGTGTAGTGCATTCTTAGGCCCAAAACTCAACTTGCAGCTACTGCAAAGTTTGTTAGGTGTGAAAATCAGCTCCATGAGTGGAGTCATTCTGCCAAAGATCTTTCTGATATTCCAAAGAATAGGCCAGATTTGGGCTGAAAAACTACTTACTTATCTTGAGAAAGTAAGCTTCATTTCTAAACGCCCACTGTAATACAGTGTTAAACTGCTTCCAAAACTTGAAGTTGAAGTAGAGCTTCATTGAACATCACAAGTTATTCAACTTACAAAGTTAAGTAAGTGGAACAATCAAGTTTGTGTTAGTTCTTTCTTAACATTTCGTTGTAAGAGGGTTTCTTTAATCATAGTTTGCTTTGAAAGTGTAGTGCATTCTTAGGCCCAAAACTCAACTTGCAGCTACTGCAAAGTTTGTTAGGTGTGAAAATCAGCTCCATGAGTGGAGTCATTCTGCCAAAGATCTTTCTGATATTCCAAAGAATAGGCCAGATTTTGGCTGAAAAACTACTTACTTATCCTGAGAAAGTAAGCTTCATTTCTAAACGCCCACTGTAATACAGTGTTAAACTGCTTCCAAAACTTGAAGTTGAAGTAGAGCTTCATTGAACATCACAAGTTGTTCGACTTACAACGTTAAGTAAGAGGAACAATCAAGTTTGTGTTAGTTCTTTCTTAACATTTCGTTGTAAGAGGTATTCTTTAATCATAGTTTTCTTTGAAAGTGTAGTGCATTCTTAGGCCCAAAACTCAACTTGCAGCTACTGCAAAGTTTGTTAGGTGTGAAAATCAGCTCCATGAGTGGAGTCATTCTGCCAAAGATCTTTCTGATATTCCAAAGAATACGCCAGATTTTGGCTGAAAAACTACTTACTTATCCTGAGAAAGTAAGCTTCATTTCTAAACGCCCACTGTAATACAGTGTTAAACTGCTTCCAAAACTTGAAGTTGAAGTAGAGCTTCATTGAACATCACAAGTTGTTCAACTTACAAAGTTAAGTAAGTGGAACAATCAAGTTTGTGTTAGTTCTTTCTTAACATTTCGTTGTAAGAGGGTTTCTTTAATCATAGTTTGCTTTGAAAGTGTAGTGCATTCTTAGGCCCAAAACTCAACTTGCAGCTACTGCAAAGTTTGTTAGGTGTGAAAATCAGCTCCATGAGTGGAGTCATTCTGCCAAAGATCTTTCTGATATTCCAAAGAATAGGCCAGATTTTGGCTGAAAAACTACTTACTTATCCTGAGAAAGTAAGCTTCATTTCTAAACGCCCACTGTAATACAGTGTTAAACTGCTTCCAAAACTTGAAGTTGAAGTAGAGCTTCATTGAACATCACAAGTTGTTCAACTTACAAAGTTAAGTAAGTGGAACAATCAAGTTTGTGTTAGTTCTTTCTTAACATTTCGTTGTAAGAGGGTTTCTTTAATCATAGTTTGCTTTGAAAGTGTAGTGCATTCTTAGGCCCAAAACTCAACTTGCAGCTACTGCAAAGTTTGTTAGGTGTGAAAATCAGCTCCATGAGTGGAGTCATTCTGCCAAAGATCTTTCTGATATTCCAAAGAATAGGCCAGATTTTGGCTGAACAACTACTTACTTATCTTGAGAATGTAAGCTTCATTTCTATACGCCCACTGTAATACAGTGTTTAACTGCTTCCAAAACTTGAAGTTGAAGTAGAGCTTCATTGAACATCACAAGTTATTCAACTTACAAAGTTAAGTAAGTGGAACAATCAAGTTTGTGTTAGTTCTTTCTTAACATTTCGTTGTAAGTGGGTTTCTTTAATCATAGTTTGCTTTGAAAGTGTAGTGCATTCTTAGGCCCAAAACTCAACTTGCAGCTACTGCAAAGTTTGTTAGGTGTGAAAATCAGCTCCATGAGTGGAGTCATTCTGCCAAAGATCTTTCTGATATTCCAAAGAATAGGCCAGATTGTGGCTGAAAAACTACTTACTTATCCTGAGAAAGTAAGCTTCATTTCTATACGCCCACTGTAATACAGTGTTAAACTGCTTCCAAAACTTGAAGTTGAAGTAGAGCTTCATTGAACATCACAAGTTATTCAACTTACAAAGTTAAGTAAGTGGAACAATCAAGTTTGTGTTAGTTCTTTCTTAACATTTCGTTGTAAGAGGGTTTCTTTAATCACAGTTTGCTTTGAAAGTGTAGTGCATTCTTAGGCCCAAAACTCAACCTGCAGCTACTGCAAAGTTTGTTAGGTGTGAAAATCAGCTCCATGAGTAGACTCATCCTGCCAAAGATCTTTCTGATATTCCAAAGAATAGGCCAGATTTTGGCTGAAAAACTACTTACTTATCCTGAGAAAGTAAGCTTCATTTCTAAACGCCCACTGTAATAAAGTGTTAAACTGCTTCCAAAACTTGAAGTTGAAGTAGAGCTTCATTGAACATCACAAGTTATTCAACTTACAAAGTTAAGTAAGTGGAACAATCAAGTTTGTGTTAGTTCTTTCTTAACATTTTGTTGTAAGAGGGTTTCTTTAATCATAGTTTGCTTTGAAAGTGTAGTGCATTCTTAGGCCCAAAACTCAACTTGCAGCTACTGCAAAGTTTGTTACGTGTGAAAATCAGCTCCATGAGTGGAGTCATTCTGCCAAAGATCTTTCTGATATTCCAAAGAATAGGCCAGATTTTGGCTGAAAAACTACTTACTTATCCTGAGAAAGTAAGCTTCATTTCTAAACGCCCACTGTAATATAGTGTTAAACTGCTTCCTAAACTTGAAGTTGAAGTAGAGCTTCATTGAACATCACAAGTTATTCAACTTACAAAGTTAAGTAAGTGGAACAATCAAGTTTGTGTTAGTTCTTTCTTAACATTTCGTTGTAAGAGGGTTTCTTTAATCACAGTTTGCTTTGAAAGTGTAGTGCATTCTTAGGCCCAAAACTCAACTTGCAGCTACTGCAAAGTTTGTTAGGTGTGAAAATCAGCTCCATGAGTGGAGTCATTCTGCCAAAGATCTTTCTGATATTCCAAAGAATAGGTCAGATTTTGGCTGAAAAACTACTTACTTATCCTGAGAAAGTAAGCTTCATTTCTACACGCGCACTGTAATACAGTGTTAAACTGCTTCCAAAACTTGAAGTTGAAGTAGAGCTTCATTGAACATCCCAAGTTATTCCACTTACAAAGTTAAGTAAGTGGAACAATCAAGTTTGTGTTAGTACTTTCTTAACATTTCGTTGTAAGAGGGTTTCTTTAATCATAGTTTGCTTTGAAAGTGTAGTGCATTCTTAGGCCCAAAACTCAACTAGCAGCTACTGCAAAGTTTGTTAGGTGTGAAAATCAGCTCCATGAGTGGAGTCATTCTGCCAAAGATCTTTCTGATATTCCAAAGAATAGGCCAGATTTTGGATGAAAAACTACTTACTTATCTTGAGAAAATAAGCTTCATTTCTAAACGCCCACTGTAATACAGTGTTAAACTGCTTCCAAAACTTGAAGCTGAAGTAGAGCTTCATTGATCATCACAAGTTATTCAACTTACAAAGTTAAGTAAGTGGAACAATCAAGTTTGTGTTAGTTCTTTCTTAACATTTCGTTGTAAGAGGGTTTCTTTAATCATAGTTTGCTTTGAAAGTGTAGTGCATTCTTAGGCCCAAAACTCAACTTGCAGCTACTGCAAAGTTTGTTAGGTGTGAAAATCAGCTCCATGAGTGGAGTCATTCTGCCAAAGATCTTTCTGATATTCCAAAGAATAGGCCAGATTTTGGCTGAAAAACTACTTACTTATCCTGAGAAAGTAAGCTTCATTTCTATACGCCCACTGTAATACAGTGTTAAACTGCTTCCAAACTTGAAGTTGAAGTAGAGCTTCATTGAACATCACAAGTTATTCAATTTACAAAGTTAAGTAAGTGGAACAATCAAGTTTGTGTTAGTTCTTTCTTAACATTTCGTTGTAAGAGGGTTTCTTTAATCATAGTTTGCTTTGAAAGTGTAGTGCATTCTTAGGCCCAAAACTCAACTTGCAGCTACTGCAAAGTTTGTTAGGTGTGAAAATCAGCTCCATGAGTGGAGTCATTCTGCCAAAGATCTTTCTGATATTCCAAAGAATAGGCCAGATTTTGGCTGAAAAACTACTTACTTATCCTGAGAAAGTAAGCTTCATTTCTATACGCCCACTGTAATACAGTGTTTAACTGCTTCCAAAACTTGAAGTTGAAGTAGAGCTTCATTGAACATCACACGTTATTCAACTTACAAAGTTAAGTAAGTGGAACAATCAAGTTTGTGTTAGTTCTTTCTTAACATTTCGTTGTAAGAGGGTTTCTATAATCATAGTTTGCTTTGAAAGTGTAGTGCATTCTTAGGCCCAAAACTCAACTTGCAGCTACTGCAAAGTTTGTTAGGTGTGAAAATCAGCTCCATGAGTGGAGTCATTCTGCCAAAGATCTTTCTGATATTCCAAAGAATAGGCCAGATTTGGGCTGAAAAACTACTTACTTATCTTGAGAAAGTAAGCTTCATTTCTAAACGCCCACTGTAATACAGTGTTAAACTGCTTCCAAAACTTGAAGTTGAAGTAGAGCTTCATTGAACATCACAAGTTATTCAACTTACAAAGTTAAGTAAGTGGAACAATCAAGTTTGTGTTAGTTCTTTCTTAACATTTCGTTGTAAGAGGGTTTCTTTAATCATAGTTTGCTTTGAAAGTGTAGTGCATTCTTAGGCCCAAAACTCAACTTGCAGCTACTGCAAAGTTTGTTAGGTGTGAAAATCAGCTCCATGAGTGGAGTCATTCTGCCAAAGATCTTTCTGATATTCCAAAGAATAGGCCAGATTTTGGCTGAAAAACTACTTACTTATCCTGAGAAAGTAAGCTTCATTTCTAAATGCCCACTGTAATACAGTGTTAAACTCCTTCCAAAACTTGACGTTGAAGTAGAGCTTCATTGAACATCACAAGTTATTCAACTTACAAAGTTAAGTAAGTGGAACAATCAAGTTTGTGTTAGTTCTTTCTTAACATTTCGTTGTAAGAGGGTTTCTTTAATCATAGTTTGCTTTGAAAGTGTAGTGCATTCTTAGGCCCAAAACTCAACTTGCAGCTACTGCAAAGTTTTTTAGGTGTGAAAATCAGCTCCATGAGTGGAGTCATTCTGCCAAAGATCTTTCTGATATTCCAAAGAATAGGCCAGATTTTGGCTGATAAACTACTTACTTATCTTGAGAAAGTAAGCTTCATTTCTAAACGCCCACTGTAATACAGTGTTAAACTGCTTCCAAAACTTGAAGTTGAAGTAGAGCTTCATTGAACATCACAAGTTATTCAACTTACAAAGTTAAGTAAGTGGAACAATCAAGTTTGTGTTAGTTCTTTCTTAACATTTCGTTGTAAGAGGGTTTCTTTAATCATAGTTTGCTTTGAAAGTGTAGTGCATTCTTAGGCCCAAAACTCAACTTGCAGCTACTGCAAAGTTTGTTAGGTGTGAAAATCAGCTCCATGAGTGGAGTCATTCTGCCAAAGATCTTTCTGATATTCCAAAGAATAGGCCAGATTTGGGCTGAAAAACTACTTACTTATCTTGAGAAAGTAAGCTTCATTTCTAAACGCCCACTGTAATACAGTGTTAAACTGCTTCCAAAACTTGAAGTTGAAGTAGAGCTTCATTGAACATCACAAGTTATTCAACTTACAAAGTTAAGTAAGTGGAACAATCCAGTTTGTGTTAGTTCTTTCTTAACATTTCGTTGTAAGAGGGTTTCTTTAATCATAGTTTGCTTTGAAAGTGTAGTGCATTCTTAGGCCCAAAACTCAACTTGCAGCTACTGCAAAGTTTGTTAGGTGTGAAAATCAGCTCCATGAGTGGAGTCATTCTGCCAAAGATCTTTCTGATATTCCAAAGAATAGGCCAGATTTTGGCTGAAAAACTACTTACTTATCCTGAGAAAGTAAGCTTCATTTCTATACGCCCACTGTAATACAGTGTTAAACTGCTTCCAAAACTTGAAGTTGAAGTAGAGCTTCATTGAACATCACAAGTTATTCAACTTACAAAGTTAAGTAAGTGGAACAATCAAGTTTGTGTTAGTTCTTTCTTAACATTTCGTTGTAAGAGGGTTTCTTTAATCATAGTTTGCTTTGAAAGTGTAGTGCATTCTTAGGCCCAAAACTCAACTTGCAGCTACTGCAAAGTTTGTTAGGTGTGAAAATCAGCTCCATGAGTGGAGTCATTCTGCCAAAGATCTTTCTGATATTCCAAAGAATAGGCCAGATTTTGGCTGAAAAACTACTTACTTATCCTGAGAATGTAAGCTTCATTTCTATACGCCCACTGTAATACAGTGTTAAACTGCTTCCAAAACTTGAAGTTGAAGTAGAGCTTCATTGAACATCTCAAGTTATTCAACTTACAAAGTTAAGTAAGTGGAACAATCAAGTTTGTGTTAGTTCTTTTCTTAACATTTCGTTGTAGAGGGTTTCTTTAATCATAGTTTGCTTTGAAAGTGTAGTGCATTCTTAGGCCAAAACTCAACTGCAGCTACTGCCAAAGTTTGTAGG
>AAPY01522904.1:0-10888 GCA_000181375.1 Tupaia belangeri
ATACTCCTAGGAGAAGTACAGTTTTTGGCTGAAAAACCACATGCTTATGTGGGGAAAGTTAGCTTCCTTTCAAAACGTCCATTGAAAAACTGTGTCAAACTGTTTCCACAACCAAATGTGCAAGTAGAGCAACATTGAATATCACTAGGTGTTCAACTTCCAAAGCTAAGTTAGTGGAACAAACTGGTTTAGGTGAGTGTATTGTACCATTTCGTTGGAAGCGGGATTCCCTATTATTACTTAGCTTTGAAAGTGTAGTGTATTCTTAGGGCCAAAACTCAACTTGCAGCTACAACAAATATCTTTAGGTATGAAAATTAGCTTCTCGAGCGGAGTCTTTCTGCCAAAGATCTTGCTGATACTCCAAGGAGAAGTAGAGTTGTTGGCTGAACAACCACATGCTGTATCTGGACAAAGGTAGCTTCCTTTCAATAGGTCCATTGGAAAACAGTGTCAAACTGCTTCCAAAACCAAATGTTCAAGTAGAGCTTTATGGGACATCACAAGGTGTTCAACTTCCAAAGTTAAGTAGGTAGAACAAACTGGTTTCTGTGAGTGTATGGGAAAATTTGGTTGGAAGAAGATTTCCCTAGTATTTCTGTGCTTAGGAAGTCTATTGCATTATTAGGCCCAAAGTCAATCTGTACCTACAACAAAGATCTTTAGGTATGAAAATCAGCTCCATGAGTGGAGTCATTGTGCCAGAGATCTTTCTGAGACTCCAAGAAAATATACACTTTTTGCAGAAAATCTACATGCTTATCTGGGAAAATTATGCTTCACTTCAAAAGTTCCATTGTAAAACAGTTTCAAACTGCTTCTAAAACCCAATTTTCTAATAGAGCAACATTGACCATCACTAGGTGTTCACCTTGCAAAGTTAAGTAAGTGGATACAACTGCTTTGTGGACGTGTATTGTAAAATTTCGTTGGAAGCGGGTTTCCCTAGTATTACTTGGCTTAGGAAGTGAAGTTCATTCTTAGGCCTAAAATTCAGCTTGCAGCTACAACAAAGATATTTAGGGATGAAAATGAGCTCGATGAAGGAGTCTTTCTGCCAAAGTTATGTCTGATACTGCAAGGAGAAGTAGAGTTTTTGGCTGAAAACCCACATGCTTATGTGGGAAAAGTTAGCTTCCTTTCAAAACGTCCATTGTAAAACGGTGTCAAACTTCTTCCACAACCAAATGTTCAAGTTGAGCAACATTGAACATCACTAGGTGTTCAACTTCCAAAGTTAAGTAAGTGGAACAAAGTGGTTTCTGGACATGTATTGTAAAATTTCTTTGGAAGCGAGTTTCCCTAGTATTATTTTGCTTAGGAAGTGCAGTTCATTCTTAGGCCCGAAACTCAACTAGGAGATACAACAAAGATCGTTCGGAATGAAAATGAGCTCCCTGAGTGGAGTCTTTCTGCCAAAGAACTTTCAGATACTCCTAGGAGAAGTCCAGTTTTTGGCTGAAAAACCACATGCTTATGTGGGGAAAGTTAGCTTCCTTTCAAAACGTCCATTGTAAAACGGTGTCAAACTTCTTCCACAACCAAATGTTCAAGTAGAGCAACATTGAACATCACTAGATGTTCAACTTCCAAAGTTAAGTAAGTGGAACAAAGTGGTTTCTGGACATGTATTGTAAAATTTCTTTGGAAGCGAGTTTCCCTAGTATTATTTTGCTTAGGAAGTGCAGTTCATTCTTAGGCCCGAAACTCAACTAGGAGATACAACAAAGATCGTTCGGAATGAAAATGAGCTCCATGAGTGGAGTCTTTCTGCCAAAGAACTTTCAGATACTCCTAGGAGAAGTCCAGTTTTTGGCTGAAAAACCACATGCTTATGTGGGGAAAGTTAGCTTCCTTTCAATAGGTCCATTGTAAAACTGTGTCAAACTGCTTCCACAACCAAATGTTCAAGTAGAGCAACATTGAACATCACTAGGTGTTCAACTTCCAAAGCTAAGTTAGTGGAACAAACTGGTTTAGGTGAGCGTATTGTACAATTTCGTAGGAAGCGGGATTCCCTATTATTACTTAGCTTTGAAAGTGTAGTGTATTCTTAGGGCCAAAACTCAACTTGAAGCTACAACAAATATCTTTAGGTATGAAAATTAGCTTCTCGAGCGGACTCTTTCTGCCATAGATCTTGCTGATACTCCAAAGAGAAGTAGAGTTGTTGGCTGAACAACCACATGCTGTATCTGGACAAAGGTAGCTTCCTTTCAATAGGTCCATTGGAAAACAGTGTCAAACTGCTTCCAAAACCAATTGTTCAAGTAGAGCTTTATGGTACATCACAAGGTGTTCAGCATCCAAAGTTAAGTAGGTAGAACAAACTGGTTTTTGTGAGTGTATGGGAAAATTTGGGTGGAAGAAAATTTTCCTAGAATTTCTTGGCTTAGGAAGTCTAGTGCATTCTTAGGCCCAAAAGTCAATATGTACCTACAACAAAGATCTTTAGGTATGATAATCAGCTCCATGAGTGGAGTCATTGTGCCAGAGATCTTTCTGAAACTCCAAGGAAATGTGCACTTTTTCGCAGAAAATCTACATGCTTATCTGAGAAAATTATGCTTCATTTCAAAAGTTCCATTGTAAAACAGTTTCAAACTGCTTCTAAAACACAATTTTCTAATAGAGCAACATTGACCATCACTAGGTGTTCACCTTGCAAAGTTAAGTAAGTGGATCCAACTGCTTTGTGGACGTGTATTGTAAAATTTCGTAGGAAGCGGGTTTCCCTAGTATTACTTTGCTTAGGAAGTGAAGTTCATTCTTAGGCCCAAAACTCAGCTTGCAACTACAACAAAGATATTTAGGGATGAAAATGAGCTCGATGATGGAGTCTTTCTGCCAAAGTTCTTTCTGATTCTGCAAGGAGAAGTAGAGTTTTTGGCTGAAAACCCACATGCTTATGTGGGGAAAGTTAGCTTCCTTTCAAAACGTCCATTGTAAAACTGTGTCAAACTGCTTCCACAACCAAATGTTCAAGTAGAGCAACATTGAACATCACTAGGTGTTCAACTTCCAAAGCTAAGTTAGTGGAACAAACTGGTTTAGGTGAGTGTATTGTACAATTTCATTGGAAGCGGGATTCCCTATTATTACTTAGCTTTGAAAGTGTAGTGTATTCTTAGGGCCAAAACTCAACTTGCAGCTACAACAAATATCTTTAGGTATGAAAATTAGCTTCTCGAGCGAGGTCTTTCTGCCAAAGATCTTGCTGATACTCCAAGGAGAGGTAGAGTTGTTGGCTGAACAACCACATGTTGTATCTGGACAAAGGTAGCTTCCTTTCAATAGGTCCATTGGAAAACAGTGTCAAACTGCTTCCAAAACCAAATGTTCAAGTAGAGCTTTATGGTACCTCACAAGGTGTTCACCTTCCAAAGTTAAGTAGGTAGAACAAACTGGTTTCTGTGAGTGTATGGGAAAATTTGGTTGGAAGAAGATTTCCCTAGTATTTCTTGGCTTAGGAAGTCTAGTGCATTCTTAGGCCCAAAGTCAATCTGTACCTACAACAAAGATCTTTAGGTATGATAATCAGCTCCATGAGTGGAGTCATTGCGCCAGAGATCTTTCTGAATCTCCAAGGAAATGTACACTTTTTGGCTGAAAATCTACGTGCTTATCTGGGAAAATTATGCTTCATTTCAAAAGGTCCATTGTAAAACAGTTTCAAACTGCTTCTAAAACCCAATTTTCTAATAGAGAAACATTGACCATCACTAGGTGTTCACCTTGCAAAGTTAAGTAAGTGGATCCAACTGCTTTGTGGACGTGTATTGTAAAATTTCGTTGGAAGCGGGTTTCCCTAGTATTACTTGGCTTAGGAAGTGAAGTTCATTCTTAGGCCCAAAGTTCAGCTTGCAGCTACAACACAGATATTTAGTGATGAAAATGAGCTCGATGATGGAGTCTTTCTGCCAAAGTTCTTTCTGATACTGCAAGGAGAAGTAGAGTTTTTGACTGAAATCCAACATGCTTATGTGGGAAAAGTTAACTTCCTTTCAAAACGTCCATTATAAAACGGTATCAAACATCTTCCACAACCAAATGTTCAAGTTGAGCAACATTGAACATCACTAGCTGTTCAACATCGAAAGTGAATTAAGTGGAACAACGTGGTTTCTGGACATGTATTGTAAAATTTCTTTGGAAGCGAGTTTCCCTAGTATTATTTTGCTTAGGAAGTGCAGTTCATTCTTAGGCCCGAAACTCAACTAGGAGATACAACAAAGATCGTTCGGAATGAAAATGAGCTCCCTGAGTGGAGTCTTTCTGCCAAAGAACTTTCAGATACTCCTAGGAGAAGTCCAGTTTTTGGCTGAAAAACCACATGCTTATGTGGGGAAAGTTAGCTTCCTTTCAATAGGTCCATTGTAAAACTGTGTCAAACTGCTTCCACAACCAAATGTTCAAGTAGAGCAACTTTGAACATCACTAGGTGTTCAACTTCCAAAGCTAAGTTAGTGGAACAAACTGGTTTAGGTGAGTGTATTGTACAATTTTGTAGGAAGCGGGATTCCCTATTATTACTTAGCTTTGAAAGTGTAGTGTATTCTTAGGGCCAAAACTCAACTTGCAGCTACAACAAATATCTTTAGGTATGAAAATTAGCTTCTCGAGCGGAGTCTTTCTGCCAAAGATCTTGCTGATACTCCAAGGAGAAGTAGAGTTGTTGGCTGAACAACCACATGCTGTATCTGGACAAAGGTAGCTTCCTTTCAATAGGTCCATTGGAAAACAGTGTCAAACTGCTTCCAAAACCAAATGTTCAAGTAGAGCTTTATTATACATCACAAGGTATTCAACTTCCAAAGTTAAGTAGGTAGAACAAACTGGTTTCTGTGAGTGTATGGGAAAATTTGGGTGGAAGAAGATTTCCCTAGAATTTCTTGGCTTAGGAAGTCTAGTGCATTCTTAGGCCCAAAAGTCAATCTGTACCTACAACAAAGATCTATAGGTTTGATAATCAGCTCCACGAGTGGAGTCATTGTGCCAGAGATCTTTCTGAATCTCCAAGGAAATGTACACTTTTTGGCAGAAAATCTACATGCTTATCTGGGAAAATTATTCTTAATTTCAAAAGTTCCATTGTAAAACAGTTTCAAACTGCTTCTAAAACCCAATTTTCTAATAGAGCAACATTGACCATCACTAGGTGTTCACCTTGCAAAGTTAAGTAAGTGTATCCAACTGCTTTGTGGACGTGTAGTGTAAAATTTCGTTGGAAGCGGGTTTCCCTAGTATTACTTTGCTTAGGAAGTGAAGTTCATTCTTAGGCCCAAAACTCAGCTTGCAACTACAACAAAGATATTTAGGGATGAAAATGAGCTCGATGAAGGAGTCTTTCTGCCAAAGTTCTGTCTGATACTGCAAGGAGAAGTTGAGTTTTTGGCTGAAAACCCACATGCTTATGTGAGAAAAGTTAGCTTCTTTTCAAAACGTCCAGTGTAAAACGGTGTCAAACTTCTTCCACAACCAAATGTTCAAGTAGAGCAACATTCAACATCACTAGGTGTTCATCGTCCAAAGTTAAGTAAGTGGAACAAAGCGGTTTCTGGACATGTATTGTAAAATTTCTTTGGAAGCGAGTTTCCCTAGTATTATTTTGCTTAGGAAGTGCAGTTCATTCTTAGGCCCGAAACTCAACTAGGAGATACAACAAAGATCGTTCGGAATGAAAATGAGCTCCATGAGTGGAGTCTTTCTGCCAAAGAATTTTCAGATACTCCTAGGAGAAGTACAGTTTTTGACTGAAAAACCACATGCTTATGTGGGGAAAGTTAGCTTCCTTTCAAAACGTCCATTGTAAAAGTGTGTCAAACTGCTTCTACAACCAAATGTTCAAGTAGAGCAACATTGAACATCACTAGGTGTTCAACTTCCAAAGCTAAGTTAGTGGATCAAACTCGATTAGGTGAGTGTATTGTACAATTTCATTGGAAGCGGGATTCCCTATTATTACTTAGCTTTGAAAGTGTAGTGTATTCTTAGGGGCAAAACTCAACTTGCAGCTACAACAAATATCTTTAGGTATGAAAATTACCTTCTCGAGCGGAGTCTTTCTGCCAAAGATCTTGCTGATACTCCAAGGAGAAGTAGAGTTGTTGGCTGAACAACCACATGCTGTATCTGGACAAAGGTAGCTTCCTTTCAATAGGTCCATTGTAAAACAGTGTCAAACTGCTTCCAAAACCAAATGTTCAAGTCGAGCTTTATGGTACCTCCCAAGGTGTCCAACTTCCAAAGTTAAGTAGGTAGAACAAACTGGTTTCTGGGAGTGTATGGGAAAATTTGGTTGGAAGAAGATTTCCCTCGTATTTCTTGGCTTAGGAAGTCTAGTGCATTCTTAGGCCCAAAAGTCAATCTGTACCTACAACAAAGATCTATAGGTATGAAAATGAGCTCCATGAGTGGAGTCATTGCGCCAGAGATCTTTCTGAAACTCCAAGGAAATGTACACTTTTTGGCAGAAAATCTACATGCTTATCTGGGAAAATTATGCTTCATTTCAAAAGGTCCATTGTAAAACAGTTTCAAACTGCTTCTAAAACCCAATTTTCTAATAGAGGAACATTGACCATCACTAGGTGTTCACCTTGCAAAGTTAAGTAAGTGGATCCAACTGCTTTGTGGACGTGTATTGTAAAATTTCGTTGGAAGCGGGTTTCCCTAGTATTACTTTGCTTAGGAAGTGAAGTTCATTCTTAGGCCCAAAACTCAGCTTGCAACTACAACAACGATATTTAGGGATGAAAATGAGCTCGATGATGGAGTCTTTCTGCCAAAGTTCTGTCTGATACTGCAAGGAGAAGTAGAGTTTTTGGCTAAAAAACCCACATGCTTATGTGAGAAAAATTAGCTTCTTTTCAAAACGTCCAGTGTAAAACGGTGTCAAACTGCTTCCACAACCAAATGTTCAAGTAGAGCAACATTCAACATCACTAGGTGTTCATCTTCCAAAGTTAAGTAAGTGGAACAAAGTGGTTTCTGGACATGTACTGTAAAATTTCTTTGGAAGCGAGTTTCCCTAGTATTATTTTGCTTAGGAAGTGCAGTTCATTCTTAGGCCCGAAACTCAACTAGGAGATACCACAAAGATCGTTCAGAATGAAAATGAGCTCCATGAGTGGAGTCTTTCTGCCAAAGAACTTTCAGATACTCCTAGGAGAAGTACACTTTTTGGCTGATGAAGCACATGCTTATGTGGGGAAAGTTAGCTTCCTTTCAAAACGTCCATTGTAAAACTGTATCAAACTGCTTCCACAACCAAATGTTCAAGTAGAGCAACATTGAACATCACTAGGTGTTCAACTTCCAAAGCTAAGTTAGTGGAACAAACTGGTTTAGGTGAGTGTATTGTACAATTTCGTTGGAAGCGGGATTCCCTATTATTACTTAGTTTTGAAAGTGTAGTGTATTCTTAGGGCCAAAACTCAACTTGCAGCTACAACAAATATCTTTAGGTATGAAAATTAGCTTCTCGAGCGGAGTCTTTCTGCCAAAGATCTTGCTGATACTCCAAGCAGAAGTAGAGTTGTTGGCTGAACAACCACATGCTGTATCTGGACAAAGGTAGCTTCCTTTCAATAGGTCCATTGGAAAACAGTGTCAAACTGCTTCCAAAACCAAATGTTCAAGTAGAGCTTTATGGTACATCACAAGGTGTTCAACATCCAAAGTTAAGTAGGTAGAACAAACTGGTTTCTGTGAGTGTATGGTGAAAATTTGGGTGGAAGAAGATTTCCCTAGTATTTCTTGCTTAGTAAGTCTAGTGCATTCTTAGGCCCAAAAGTCAATCTGTACCTACAACAAAGATCTATAGGTATGATAATCAGCTCCACGAGTGGAGTCTTTGTGCCAGAGATCTTTCTGAAACTCTAAGGAAATGTATACTTTTTGGCTGAAAATCTACATGCTTATCTGGGAAAATTATGCTTCATTTCGAAAGGTCCATTGTAAAACAGTTTCAAACTGCTTCTAAAACCCAATTTTCTAATAGAGCAACCTTGACCATCACTAGGTATTCACCTTGCAAAGTTAAGTAAGTGGATCCAACTGCTTTGTGGACGTGTATTGTAAAATTTCGTTGGAAGCGGGTTTCCCTAGTATTACTTTGCTTAGGAAGTGAAGTTCATTCTTAGGCCCAAAACTCAGCTTGCAACTACAACAACGATATTTAGGGATGAAAATGAGCTCGATGAAGGAGTCTTTCAGCCAAAGTTCTGTCTGATACTGCAAGGAGAAGTTGAGTTTTTGGCTGAAAACCCACATGCTTATGTGGGAAAAGTTAGCTTCCTTTCAAAACGTCCATTGTAAAACGGTGTCAAACTTCTTCCACAACCAAATGTTCAAGTAGAGCAACATTCAACATAACTAGGTGTTCATCTTCCAAAGTTAAGTAAGTGGAACAAAGTGGTTTCTGGACATGTATTGTAAAATTTCTTTGGAAGCGAGTTTCCCTAGTATTATTTTGCTTAGGAAGTGCAGTTCATTCTTAGGCCCGAAACTCAACTAGGAGATACAACAAAGATCGTTCGGAATGAAAATGAACTCCATGAGTGGAGTCTTTCTGCCAAAGAACTTTCAGATACTCCTAGGAGAAGTACAGTTTTTGGCTGAAAAACCACATGCTTATGTGGGGAAAGTTAGCTTCCTTTCAAAACGTCCATTGTAAAACTGTGTCAAACTGCTTCCACAACCAAATGTTCAAGTAGAGCAACATTGAACATCACTAGGTGTTCAACTTCCAAAGCTAAGTTAGTGGATCAAACTCGTTTAGGTGAGTGTATTGTACAATTTCGTTGGAAGCGGGATTCCCTATTATTACTTAGCTTTGAAAGTGTAGTGTATTCTTAGGGCCAAAACTCAACTTGCAGCTACAACAAATATCTTTAGGTATGAAAATTACCTTCTCGAGCGGAGTCTTTCTGCCAAAGATCTTGCTGATACTCCAAGGAGAAGTAGAGTTGTTGGCTGAACAACCACATGCTGTATATGGACAAAGGTAGCTTCCTTTCAATAGGTCCATTGGAAAACAGTGTCAAACTGCTTCCAAAACCAAATGTTCAAGTAGAGCTTTATGGTACATCACAAGGTGTTCAACTTCCAAAGTTACGTAGGTAGAACAAACTGTTTTCTGTGAGTGTATGGGAAAATTTGGTTGGAAGAAGATTTCCCTAGAATTTCTTGGCTTAGGAAGTCTAGTGCATTCTTAGGCCCCAAAGTCAATCTGTACCTACAACAAAAATCTTTAGGTATGAAAATCAGTTCCATGAGTGGAGTCATTGTGCCAGAGATCTTTCTGAATCTCCAAGGAAATGTACACTTTTTGGCTGAAAATCTACATGCTTATCTGGGAAAATTATGCTTCATTTCAAAAGGTCCATTTTAAAACAGTTTCAAACTGCTTCTAAAACCCAATTTTCTAATAGAGCAACCTTGACCATCACTAGGTGTTCACCTTGCAAAGTTAAGTAAGTGGATCCAACTGCTTTGTGGACGTGTATTGTAAAATTTCGTTGGAAGCGGGTTTCCCTAGTATTACTTGGTTTAGGAAGTGAAGTTCATTCTTAGGCCTAAAATTCAGCTTGCAGCTACAACAAAGATATTTAGGGATGAAAATGAGCTCGATCAAGGAGTCTTTCTGCCAAAGTTCTGTCTGATACTGCAAGGAGAAGTTGAGTTTTTGGCTGAAAACCCACATGCTTATGTGGGAAAAGTTAGCTTCCTTTCAAAACGTCCATTGTAAAACGGTGTCAAACTTCTTCCACAACCAAATGTTCAAGTAGAGCAACATTGAACATCACTAGGTGTTCAACTTCCAAAGTTAAGTAAGTGGAACAAAGTGGTTTCTGTACATGTATTGTAAAATTTCTTTGGAAGCGAGTTTCCCTAGTATTATTTTGCTTAGGAAGTGCAGTTCATTCTTAGGCCCGAAACTCAACTAGGAGATACAACAAAGATCGTTCGGAATGAAAATGAGCTCCCTGAGTGGAGTCTTTCTGCCAAAGAACTTTCAGATACTCCTAGGAGAAGTACAGTTTTTGGCTGAAAAACCACATGCATATGTGGGGAAAGTTAGCTTCCTTTCAAAACGTCCATTGTAAAACTGTGTCAAACTGCTTCCACAACCAAATGTTCAAGTAGAGCAACATTGAACATCACTAGGTGTTCAACTTCCAAAGCTAAGTTAGTGGATCAAACTCGTTTAGGTGAGTGTATTGTACAATTTCGTTGGAAGCGGGATTCCCTATTATTACTTAGCTTTGAAAGTGTAGTGTATTCTTAGGGCCAAAACTCAACTTGCAGCTACAACAAATATCTTTAGGTATGAAAATTAGCTTCTCGAGCGGAGTCTTTCTGCCAAAGATCTTGCTGATACTCCAAGGAGAAGTAGAGTTGTTGGCTGAACAACCACATGCTGTATCTGGACAAAGGTAGCTTCCTTTCAATAGGTCCATTGGAAAACAGTGTCAAACTGCTTCCAAAACCAAATGTTCAAGTAGAGCTTTATGGTACATCACAAGGTGTTCAACTTCCAAAGTTAAGTAGGTAGAACATACAGGTTTCTGTGAGTGTATGGGGAAATTTGGTTGGAAGAAGATTTCCCTAGTATTTCTTGGCTTAGGAAGTCTAGTGCATTCTTAGGCCCAAAAGTCAATCTGTACCTACAACAAAGATCTATAGGTATGATAATCAGCTCCACGAGTGGAGTCATTGTGCCAGAGATCTTTCTGAATCTCCAAGGAAATGTACACTTTTTGGCTGAAAATCTACATGCTTATCTGGGAAAATTATGCTTCATTTCAAAAGGTCCATTGTAAAACAGTTTCAAACTGCTTCTAAAACCCAATTTTCTAATAGAGCAACCTTGACCATCACTAGG
>AAPY01522907.1:0-15282 GCA_000181375.1 Tupaia belangeri
AAATGGTCCAGGTCCTTAAAAAAAATGCTTCTTGATTATATGCCACCCCTGGGTCTAAGTCAAAATATATAATAATCTCACTGAAATAACAGAGTAGAAAAGAGTTTTGATGTTTTTGTATAATGTGAAAGGAATATTACTATTTACTTTTGCCGTATACTGCATTTGCTGGGGCAAATTTATACAGTTGAAGCAACAGTTCTGCAGCAAAATACAAAACAAGTAATAAACATTCCATTTCTTTATTAAAAAAGAGAAATGGTCTATCACAAGCCGCGCTAGCACACAGATAGTGCCACCACTTGGAAAAATAGAGGACAGGAGGAGATAGAGGAGATTCAGGTCCTGGGCCGACATGAATACACCAAGTACAGCAGTGTGCACCTGTAATCCAAGGTAATTGGAAGTCTGGGGCAGCTGATTACAACACAGAGAGACCATGTCAAAAAATACCTATCTATGTCACATCCTTTCCTTCTCTCTCATCTGTCTCATCTAAAAATAAAGTTTAGCGCCAAGTATGGAAACACACACTGAACAGTGTTAGCTGCAGGCAGAGATCATATGGGAAGCCTGAGTTCAGTGTCCATCCTAAAAGGCAAGATGTAGTGTACACCTGTGTACTCAGCTACTCAGGAAGCTGAGTTGAGGGGATCACAACCCAGTGACACCCTGTTTAAGACACTGCACATGACACCAAAACAATGTCTTAAATGGGAAAATTATCTCATGTATAATGAATCACAAACATAAAAAAAGGCCATGCAGTGAGTGACTGTTTATGTGGAACATCAGGAACAGGAAGCACTCCAGAGACAGAAAGTGGATCCCTGGTAGCTGTGTATGATGGCTTTCTTTCTTTTCAGGTAACTAAAATGCTCTAACCAAGCTAGATTATTGCAACACTGGTAATGTATTAAATATAATGGACTGTATAGTTACCAAAATTTAAAAGGGTGAAATTTTTATCAAGGGAATTTACATAAAATCCTCAGCACTTACACTATTATTTTCTGAATGGAGAATTTGTCCCAAAAAGACTATGGAGCTAAGTTACCTCTTCCTAGAACTGTGGCTACTCCACTAATACTTGGGGCGACAGTTCAAAGTCATAGGAGAAACAATGGTTTATTGTAAACCAGTATTTTCCATCCACAGACAGCGAAGTATGTGATGCCTCCAGGTGGACCTCGGACAACTGCCATAGGCTACATGTGCTTTGGTCCATGAAGCCCTTCTTTCATTGTAGAGGATGTTCAAACACCACAAGCATGTTCTGGCCTCTGTGTTTGCCACCAAGGAGACCTGCAGTTACCCCTATACCTGCACAGCACACCCTAAGGACATTGTCTCTACACTGTCTACCATGTGGGCAAAGTGCCTGGGCACATTCCCTGGAGTGTCTACCAGGACAGGGACAGAAAAGCCCAATTCAAACAAGGGGGGGAAGAGGAAGGCTCTGTCCTCCACTCACTCTGACAGTGAACCCCCCACACACAGACTCATGTCTTCCTGTCCCAACCCTCCCTCTCCCTCTGCTCATGGGGCTACTCACCAGGACTGCAACCAGGTGGTGCCCTCTGGTGGGTGCTGAGAAGGAGAAGCTGAGGCACAGTCTGGGAAGAATGAGGAACCAAGGCTTCATGGTTTACAAGACAGGTCTCGGCCCACTGATGTTCAATGGAGGCAGGATGAGGTTCACTGGCTAGTGCAAGCCAGACATTCCCTCCTGGGTGTCCTGTGGAATCAACCAAATTCAAGATTCAGCTTTGGTTATAACCAGGACTCCTAAGACCTAGAGGAGGATTGTCGGGGGGATCTGAGTACAGAAGTCTGAGATCCATGCTGAAATAACAGTGAGATCACACCACTGAACAGAGGAGGGATCTTTGGAATCCAACTAAAAAGATGATGGATTCAGGACTCTGTTAACCAAGGTCAAGCAACACTAGATTTATTCACATGGGACTAAATGAACCAATGAATGATTATCAGTTTATGGACTATTGGCTGAAAAACTGCTGGTTCTGGGACCAGCAGGTAGCCTAGTGGCTAGGGTGCTGAACTCCCACATGGCTGACCACAGTTCAAGTTCCAGACCTGGTGGCTTCCTTCCTTCCTTCCTTTCTCTCTCTCTCTCTCTCTCTCATCAAATTGAAGAATAATGATAAATAAAATCAAATACTTCTTTTTACAGAAAGAAAAATTGCTGGTCCCTTAATGTTCTATGTACTAGAATTAGGAAACTCCTTTCTCTTCTCTCTTCTAACTAAAACTGGTAACTATTTAATAGATTTTCTTTTGTAAATGGAAACAAAACACTTATCTTATTCTTGTCCTGATCCCTCCAAAATTGGAAACCTCTTGAATATCCTGATTCTCATGGTAATTTGTCATTTGCAAATGCACCAGTTTACCTTTTAACAGGATGTAACTCGGAACATTAGTCATATACAAGGTTTTCATTATAATGTTATAATTGGTCATAACTGACCACATATTATCAGACAATTCAAAAAAATAAAGGTGACTTGATGGAGCCACAACTTACAAAGCCCTATGACAAAAACAAAACAAAGCAAAACCAAAAAAGAACCTAATTCCTGCTGTACAGGGTTTCCAACATTACATGACAGCAAAGAATGTCACTTCATGGTACTCCTAGGAATCTCAAGATATTCTGGATATTCCAACGAAGAGAGAAATTCACCCATACCTACACGTTCTATGTGAAAATCCAGTTGTAGGTTCTTAACTTGGCTTTCTATCCTCAATAAAGAATTAAAAGGCCCATCTGCATTTTATATGAAAGTACAGGACAGAAAGCTAAAAAGACCTACATGCTCAAGCAATTTCAATGGCAACAATGGTTAAAGTGGATAACATAGACTACTGTGTGATTCAAGGCCAGAGGGCTGGAAAAACACATGGGTACACGTATAGGCAAAATCCTGAAAGTGGGTAAATGATGTGGTTTGAGTGACTTTGCAAATGAGTGGAATCTATGCAAGGGGCAAATAAACTGTGCATGAACAGAGGAGGCACAGTTGTATAAGGCTCTTTGCCGTGAGAGCAATAATTATCGATTCTACAACCTCTATGTCTGTTATCTGTAATGAAAATGGGAATTAAATAAATGGCATGTTTTTCACTGTTGAAGTGGGAGCTTACAGATAAGCAAAGGGAGAAGACTACAATAATCCCTGTGAGCAGAATTGGAAAAATTAGCAAACACTCCTACAAGCTTTATATAATTATAGATAGCTCCATACAGAAACTTATATGATTAGGAGTGATATACAGGTAAGAACACACATCTATTGTCTCACATTGTCAGCTACAAGGGACAAGATACCACCAGCACATTAAGCCACTAGGTAGGGGCATTTCTATAATTAGAGAATTTATTTCCCTTGTGAGAGGTAAGCATAAGGGAAGGGGGAGAAAGGGGCACCCTTAATGCTATAATCCTCTGTCCAGGAGTCTCCTCACTATAATCCTCTGGCCAACCCTGCAGGCAGCCAAGTTCACTTGGATGCCATGAGAATGCTTAGCACATTTAGGCAGACCTGGGGCACAAATCCAGAGCCATTCCACATGACATCCACCATCCCACAGCAACACCCCTACTGCCTCCTTTACCATGGGTGGGCCAAAATATAATTTTAGTATAATTTTTTAATAAAAGAAGCAGGGCTCTTTGAAAAATGGCTGATATTAGGACTAGGATAGTCAATATTTAAGCCACAACACTCCTGAGTAATCAGAAAGTAAGAAACTGTTCAAAACATAAAATAGAATTAAGTCACAGGAGCCAATGGAAAGAGTTTCCAGTGAGCACAATGGAACTCGATTGAGCAATACATACTGTAGCTTAAAGTAATTGTCTGGGTGCCTGTGCTTTTATAAATAAGAATAAGAAATGGACTTGGATAGAAATCTACACAGAATAGCTGACATAGTCATTCAGCCATCAGGCAGTGGCACTTACTGTCCATAAGTGGTGACTCTGAACACTGATCTCCTACAAAGAACTCACATGATATAGATACAAAAGGAAGTAACCATTGCAAAGAAGCATGGAAAAAACCACCTCACCTAGTAATCTGAGTCACTAATGACAGTGGTGATTCACCTGAGAGCAAGAGTGACAAGGACATTCTTCTCTGTGATGTACTTTTCAAATGATAACACAGTTCAATTATGATAAAAAATACAAAGGTAATCCTAGTAAAGGACATTTTTAAAACGTATGTTGATTTTTCATTTTTCTGGAGAGGGACAGTGAGAGTGAGAGGGAAAGTGAAAAAGCAAGCCACCAGGTCTGTGATTTGAACCATGGCCAGCCGTATGGGAGTCCAGCACCATTAATCACCACATCCACTGGCCCCAGAACAGTATTTTCTAAGAGAGATTTTTGCTAGTGGGCACATGTGCTCACCAGAGAAACAGCAAGACAGAAAGTAAGAAATCACCCCCCAAGGGGGATAGAAACACTACAATCCCGTCCCCTCCATTCGCCTCTCAGGATCTTGGGCATGCATACACACATGCCCGGCATGAGTTTTAAGTCAAGGAGTCCAGGACTCAAACCATGGTCGACTACATGGGAGTCTAGCGATGTAACCATTACATCATATGCTGGTCCCATGAAACACATTATTTAAAACAGTTGACGGGCTATGCTCAACTCTGTCAATGTCATGAGAACCAGACATTTCTAAGACACTGTCACAGCCAAGAAGAATCTAAGGAGACATGATAACTAGATGTCATGTGGGATCCTTGAACAGGAAAAGGTACCACTAAGGTAAACCAAGTGAAATACAGACTTTAGTTAATAACGACACATTGGTACTGAATCATTACCTGTCACCAATTATATCAGATGTTAAGAAGACATCTGACACATACTAAGATTTAAAATGAGAGAAAACTAGGAGCTACAAAATTTCTGCATTATCTGTGTAAACCCAAGCCACCTGAAAAAAAAAAAGCTTTATTTTAAAATATACTTCCAAAACACCTACTTATTCTATTAATTACTAATAACTGACTGTATTAGTGAGACCTGATTTTTGAGAGGTTTTTGCCTTAGGGGCCATGTACTTGTCAGAGAGAAAGAGACAAAGACAATGAGAGAAAAAGTAAGAAAGCACCCCCCAGGGGAGATAGCCACACCTCAATCCCTTCTACTCCATTCTCCTCCTGGGATCTTGGGCATGCACCCAGACACTCCCGGCTTAACTTACAAGCCTCTGGGTCCCAGACTTGAACCATGGTTGTCCATGTTGGAGTCCAATAACATAACCACCTTGCCATCTTCTGGTCCTGGGACATGATTTTTAGTAAGAGCATTTAAGACACAGAAAATAAACAATGAAGACTAATAATTTTTAAAAAATGTCTTTTACATGTTTCATGGTCAAGTAATAACCCATGTGTAAACTTATTTTTTTCTCAAGCTAAAATTGTACCCTGGATTCACTCTATAAGAAGGTAGTACCTGGAGCCAACAGGTGGTGTAGTGGTTAAGGGTGCTGGGCTCCCACATGGCTGAGCACAGTTCAAGTCCCAGACATGGCAGCTTACTTTCCCACTTTTCCTGTCTCTTTTTCTCTCTCACTCTGTCCCTCTCTGGTAAAACTAAAATAAATTAATCACTAAAAGTTGAATAAAATAATTCTCAAAAAAAAAAAGGATGGTAACATTAGAGCAGGGGAGAAACTCACATTTTAGCGACTCTATTTCAATTACTTGATGAACATCTTCAAAGCAGTGCCTTGAGGGGGAGAAATTACAAACTGATTAATTGTGACTGAATCAATCATTCCAAAGTATTCTTTTGTTTTCAGACATATCTTTTAGTAGTAGTATGATTAAATATTGTCATTAAGAAAAAATATTCTGAGGCTGGCAGGTAGCATGGTTGATAAAGGTGCTGGATTCCCACATGGCAGACCACAGTTCTAGTCCCAGACCTAGACACTTGTT
Organism: Tupaia belangeri; assembly: GCA_000181375.1. NCBI lineage: Eukaryota > Metazoa > Chordata > Mammalia > Scandentia > Tupaiidae > Tupaia > Tupaia belangeri. The sequence goes on from AAPY01522907.1 coordinate 5,995, forward strand.
TTCTCTCTCTCTCTCTCTCTCTCTCGTCAAAACTGAAAAATAAAGCTAATAAAGAAATAATTATTTTTAAAAAGGAAGAAAAACTATTAAAAGTAAACAAGAATGTGAAAAAATCTGTGACAAGGATGACTACCACAGTAAAGCTTGACAAAAAGTGATAAAGAAACAAAAATGTCAGGATCTTCTATGAATGATTTTAGATATTCCTATGCTTTGTAGAAAAAATAATTTAACTTTTGAGTCTAGAAGGTGGCATAGAGGTTAAGGTGCTGGATTCCCAACTGTGTTTGGAGTCCTAGACCTTTTGACTGGAAACTCACACTGGGTACATGTGCATGTGTTTCCAAAAATTTAAGAGAAGTGATTGCAGCATTGCTTCCACCCTGGAGGGTGATTTCTCACTTTCACTCTGTCTTTCTATCTATCCACATGGGCACATGCCTTATGGTAAAAACCTTTAAAAAACAACTTTTAGAAGATTTTTAAAGATTTTTGGGCACCTAAGCTTTACAATGTTTCCAAATTAAGTTGAATTTTTAAGTAAATTAATTATGTTAATGTGGCTGGTCTCAAAGCTAATGATACAAGAGATCTGTGCTTTATTTGTGTAATAAAACAAACTGAGTTATTCATTCACCAAGAAAACCATATTAGATCTAAAATGTAATTGAGAATACCAGGAACCAAATATACTTGATTGTATTACAGACATATCTCTTCATGAATAAATGTATCAAATCACTTGAAAATAGAAATAGTCTAGCTTGGGAAACTATTAAATACAAAACATATAGCACTGGCATAAAAAGGCTTCTAAACACACATCTACTCATGAATGACTATGGCAGTTGTAGAAAAGAAAAAAAGCCTATGTCCCTGCCCCAAAAAGATTTCACTGAATCTGGGGCCAGGCTATAGCCTTGTGATTAAACTGGCTGGATCCAATTTTGCCAAATACATGTTTTGAATAGTGGGACCCAGCAGATTGAGAGACACACAACACCTGTGTTTTTCCCACTTTCCCTCTCTCTCCCTCTCTCTTTCTCAAGAGCACCACCAAGCTCTGAAAAAAAATTTTTTTTTTTTGGAGAGATTTTCACTGTAGGGAGCGTGCGCTCGCCAGACAGACAGAGAGAGACATAGAGACAGAAAGCGAGAAATCACCCCCCAGGGGGGATGGTCACGCAGCAATCCCTTCTCCTCCATTCTCCTCTCGGGATCTTGGGCACGCACGCACACGCGCCCGGGGTGAGTTTTAAGCCACCGGGTCCTGACACGAACTGCGGTCGACTACGTGGGAGTCCAGCGACATAGCCATTACGCTAACTGCTGGTTCCCTGAAAAAATAATTTTAATTAAACTGAATCTATACTTTATTCAGCTCAATCATAATTCACGGCGAACTTCTGCATCTAGTGATTCCTACTTAATAACCATTTTATATATGATAAAAATCTTATATACATTCTTTGTGAAAACAACTAGTATCTCTGTCAAAAAACCCACCTTATGAACATAAAGGGAGACAAGGATAAAATGCAACCAGGACACTTACAAAAGACTTACCAAATATAATATACATGTATATTGTCCCAAAATAAGAATTATACAATGCTAGGAACAAGCAGGTGGTACCGAAGTTAAGACACTGGACTTTCAATTGGCTGACCATGGTTTGAGCCCTGGTCCTGGTGGGTCAAAAATCATGCCAGGCACATGTGTGTATGTGGTGAAAAACTCAAAATGAGAATGGAGGACATGAGATTATAGTGTGGCCATACCCCTGCAGGTGATTCTCATTTTCTCTCACTCCCTCTCATTCTCTCTCTCTCTCCTTCTCTTTGGTGAGTGTAAGCATCCTATGACAATAAAAAGAAAATTTTAAAAAATTATACAGGGCCAGCAGGTGGTGTGGTGGTTAAGGATGCTGGACTCCCACGTGGCCAACTGCACTTTGAGTTCCAGAAATGGTGGCTTCTTTCCCACTCCCTGCCCTCCACTCTTGCTCTATCCCTCTTTTGTCAAACTAAATAAATAAATAAAGTTAAATAAAATAATTTAAAAAAAGCATTATACAGTGCCGAAATCCAATGCATTTGGTATTTTTAAAATATTATTTTGAAAAAATCGTAAGTAGACATTTAAAGACTCACCCAAAATCCTGGCACTATAAAAAGAAGCACACTTATTGGTAATACAAGGCCCATTCCCCCTTATTTCCATTAAAGAAAGAAACTTCGTGATGGATGTAAGACATTAACACAACATGAACATATTTTCAAAATTTAGAAATAAGTTAATAGAAATTGGAAAGTTAGAAATCACCAGATTAAAGTTTCAACGACTATCACCAAAGCCATAAAAATAGTCATGTTATTTTAACAAATGAAATGGAAACAAATGTGCCTTCATATTTTCTCTCTTTAGCAGAAAATGGAAATTCAGTGAACATATCTGACTTACAAAAAGAAGCCACTGTTCATTCTTACATATTCTAATGTTTTACGTCCTGTACAAATTTCATCTTAAATGGCTATAAGCATCATGCAAAAAAAACCAGTTAACCTTGGGAACAGCATATGGCTTATTGGTTCCATCGCTGGACTTCCAAGTATTTGGCTATGATTCTAGTCCTGGAACACACTGCTTAAAACACACTGGGCATGCCTACTCAAAGTCCTGAGAGTGGACCAGTGGATTACATAATAATTACAACAGCACAGATGCTCTATAGTCTCAAACTGCTTCTAAAACCAAATGCTCTAATAGAGCAACATTGAACATCACTAGGTGTTCAACTTCCAAAGTTAAGTAAGTGGAACAAAGTGGTTCCTGGACATGTATCGTAAAATTTCGTTGGAAGCGAGTTTCCCTAGTATTATTTTGCTTAGGAAGTAGAGTTCATTCTTAGGCCCAAAACTCAACTAGCAGCTACAACAAAGATCTTAAGGTATGAAAATGAGGTCAATGAGTGGAGTCCTTCTGCAAAGATCTTTCTGATACTCCAAGGAGAAGTACAGTTTTTGGCTGAACCACCACATGCTTATCTGGGAAAAGTTAACTTCCTTTCCAAACGTCCATTGTAAAACAGCGTCAAACTGCTTCCAAAACCAAATGTTCCAGGAGAGCAACATTGAACATCACTAGGTGTTCAACTTCCGAAGCTAAGTTAGTGGAACAAACTGGTCTATGTGAGTGTATTGTAAAATTTCGTGGGAAGCGGGTTTCCCTAGTATTATTTTGCGTAGGAAGTGCAGTTCATTTTTAGGCCCAAAACTCAGCTTGCAGCTATAACAAAGATATTTAGGTATGAAAATGAGCTCGATGAGTGGAGTCTTTCTGCCAAAGATCTTTCTGATACAGCAAGGAGAAGTAGAGTTTTTGGCTGAAAAACCACATGCTTATGTGGGAAAAGTGAGCTTCTTTTCAAAATGTCCATTGTAAAACTGTGTGAAACTGCTTCCACCACCAAATGTTTAAGTAGAGCAACATTGAACATCACTAAGTGTTCAACTTCCAAAGTTAAGTTAGTGGAAAAAACAGGTTAAGGTGAGTGTATAGTACAATTTCTTTGGAAGTGGGATTCCCTCTTATTACTTAGCTTTGAAAGTATAGTGCATTCTTAGGCCCAAAACTCAACTTGCAGCTACAACAAATATCTTTAGGTATGAAAATTAGCTTCTTGAGCGGAGTCTTTCTGCCAAAGATCTTTCTGATACTCCAAGGAGAAGTACAGTTTTTGGCTGAACAACCACATGCTTTATCTGGGAAAACATAGCTCCCTTTCCATAGGTCCATTGTAAAACAGTGTTGAACTGCTTCCTCAACCAAATGTTCAAGTAGAGCGTTATGGTACATCACAAGGTGTTTAACTTGCAAAGTGAAGTAAGTAAAACAAACTGGTTTCTGTGAGTGTTTGGGAAAATTTGGTTGGAATCAGATTTCCCTAGTATTTCTTTGCTCAGGAAAGTGTAGTGCTTTCTTAGGCCCAAAAGTCAATCTGTACCTACAACAAAGATCTTTAGGTATGAAAATCAGCTCCATAAGTGGAGTCATTCTGCCAAAGATCTTTCTGAATCTCCAAGTATATGTTCGCTTTTTGGATGAAAATCTACATGCTTATCTGGGAAAATTATGCTTCATTTCATTAGGTCCATTGTAAAACAGTTTCATACTGCTTCTAAAACCCAATTTTCTAATAGAGCAACATTGACCATCACTAGGTGTTCACTTTGCCAATTTAAGTAAGTGGATCCAACTGGTTTGTGGACCTGTTTTTTAAAATTTCGTTGGATGCGAGTTTCCCTTGTATTACATTGCTTAGGAAGTGTAGTTCATTCTTAGGCCCAAAACTCAGCTTGCAGCTACAACAAAGATATTTAGGGATGAAAATGAGCTCGATGAGTGGAGTCTTTCTGCCAAAGATCTTTCTGATTCTCCAAGGAGAAGTACAGATTTTGGCTGAAAACTCACATGCTTATGTGGGGAAAGTTAGCTTCCTTTCAAAACGTCCATTGTAAAACTGTGTCAAACTGCTTCCACAACCAAATGTTCAAGTAGAGCAACATTGAACATCACTAGGTGTTCAACTTCCAAAGTTAAGTTAGTGGAACAAACTGGTTTCTGTGAGTGTATTGAAAAATTTCTTTGAAAGCAGGATTCCCAATTGTTTCTTTGCTTTGAAAGTAGAGTGCATTCTTAGGTCCAAATCTCAACTTGCAGCTACAACAAATATGTTTAGGTATGAAAATCAGCTTTATGAGTGGAGTCTTTCTGTCAAAGATCTTTCTGATACTCCAAGGAAAAGTACAGATTTTGGCTCAAAATCTACTCGTGCTTCTTCCCCTTCCACTCTCCACCGACTGCGCCATTTGCTGTAGTAACCAGGAGCCTGGTATATCTGAAGGCACCTGGCGACCAAGGGGACAGTGCACTTATGACTGCCATCAAGAACCCCCTGTCCAGGATTCACCCAGACTCCTTGGGAGGACCCTAATCCTAACACTAAGCCTATCCCAGGACTAAAACCCTGACCCTAAACTCATCCCTAAGTCTAACCTAACACTCTTCTTTACCACTAAACTTAACCTTAACACTGTCTTTTAAACCTAACCCTAACTCTAACAATATCCTTAAACTCAAAACCTAACCCTAACCCTAACCCTAACACTATCCTTAAACTCTAACCATAACCCTAACAGTATACCTAAACCCTAACCTTAACACTATTCTTAAACCCTAACCCTAACACTATCCTTAAACAATAACTCAAACCCTAACACTATCCCTTATATCTAACCCTAACCCCTAGCACTTATCCATTAAACTCTAACCCTCACTCTAATATTATTCCTAAAACTTAACCCTAACACTAACCCTAGGACTATCCTTAAATCATAACCGTATGCCTAACACTGTCCCTAAAGCCTAACCCTAAACCTAACCCTACCACGAAGATGTTAGCATTTCGTTGGAAGAGGCCTGTTTCACGATTAGTTTGCTTGGAAAGTGTAGTGCATTCTTAGGCCCAAAACTCAACTTGCAGCTACAAAAAAGATCTTAAAGTTTGAAAATCAGCGCCATGAGTGGATTTTTTCTGGCAAAGTTCTTTCTGATTCTGCAAAGAAAATGACAGTTTTGGGCTGAACAACTACATGCTTATCTGGGAAAAGGAAGCTTCCTTTCAAAACGTCCATTTTAAAACAGTGTCAAACTGCTTCCAAAACCACATGTTCAAGCAGAGGAATATGGTACATCACAAGGTGTTCAACTTACAAAGTGAAGTAAGTTGAACAAACTGTTTTCTCAGAGTGTATGGTAAAATTTGGAGGGATGCGGGTTTCCCTAATATTACTTTCCTTAGGAAGTGTAGGGCATTTTTAGGACCAAAACTCAATTTGTACCTACAACCAAGGTCTATAGCTATGAAAATCAGCTCCTTGAGTGGAGTCTTTCTGCCAGAGTTCTTTCTAAAACTCCTAGGAAACGTACAGTTTGTGGCTGAGAAACTACAAACTTATCTGGGAAAAGAATGCTTCGCTTGAAAACATCAATTGTAAAACAGTCTCAAACTGCTTCTAAAACTAAATGTTCTAATAGAGCAACATTGAACATCACTAGGTGTTCAACTTCCAAAGTTAAGTAAGTGGAACAAAGTGGTTTCTGGACATGTATTGTAAAATTTCTTTGGAAGCGAGTTTCCCTAGTATTATTTGGCTTAGGAAATGCAGTCCATTCATTGGCCCAAAACTCAACTAGGAGATACAACAAAGATTTTTAGGTATGAAAATGAGCTCCATGAGTGGAGCCTTTCTGCCAAAGAACTTTCTGATACTCCTAGGAGAAGTACAGTTTTTGGCTGAAAAACAATATGCTTATGTGGGGAAAGTTAGCTTCTTTTCAAAACGTCCATCGTAAAAGTGTGTCAAACTGCTTCCAATACCAAATGTTCAAGTAGAGCAACATTGAACATCACTAGGTGTTCAACTTCCAAAGCGAAGTTAGTGGAACAAACTGGTTTAGGTGAGTGTATTGTACAATTTGGTTAGAAGCAAGATTCCCTATTATTACTTAGCTTTGAAAGTGTAGTGTATTCTTAGGCCCAAAACTCAACTTGCAGCTACAACAAATATCTTTGGGTATTAAAATTAGCTTCTTGAGCGGAGTCTTTCTGCCAAAGATCTTTCTGATACTCCAAGGAGAAGTAGAGTTGTTGCCTGAACAACCACATGCTGTATCTGGGAAAAGTTAGCTTCCTTTCAATAGGTCCATTGTTAAACAGTGTCAAATTGCTTCCAAAACCAAATGTTCAAGTAGAGCTTTATGGTACATCACAAGGTGTTCAACTTCCAAAGTTAAGTAAGTAGAACAAACTGGTTTCTGTGAGTGTATGGGAAAATTTGGTTGGAATCAGATTACACTAGTATTTCTTGGCTTAGGAAGTCTAGTGCATTCTTAGGCCCAAAAGTCAATCTGTACCTACAGCAAAGATCTTTAGGTATGAAAATCAGCTCCATGAGGGGAGTCTCTGTGCCAGAGATCTTTCTGAATCTCCATGGAAATGTACACTGTTTGGCTGAAAATATACATGCTTATCTGGGAAAATATGCTTCATTTCATTAGGTCCATGTAAAACAGTTTCAAACTGCTTCTAAAACCCAATTTTTTCTAATAGAGCAACATTGACCATCACTAGGTGTTCACTTTGCCAAGTTAAGTAAGTGGAAACAACTGGTTTTTGGACGTGTATTGTAAAATTTCATTGGAAGCGGGTTTCCCTAGTATTACTCTGCTAAGGAAGTGAAGTTCATTCTTAGGCCCAAAACTCAGCTTGAAGCTACAACAAAGATATTTAGGGATGAATATGAGCTCTATGAGTGGAGTCTTTCTGCCAAAGTTCTTTCTGATACTGCAAGGAGAAGTAGAGTTTTTGGCTGAAAACCCACATGCTTATGTGGGAAAAGTTAGCTTCCTTTCAAAACGTCCATTGTAAAACGGTGTCAAACTGCTTCCACAACCAAATGTTTAAGTAGAGCAACATTGAACAGCACTAGGTGTTCAACTTCCAAAGTTAAGTAAGAGGAACAAAGTGGTTTCTCGACATGTATTGTAAAATTTCTTTGGAAGCGAGTATCCCTAGTATAATTTTGCTTAGGAAGTGCAGTTCATTCTTAGGCCCAAAACTCAACTAGGAGATACAACAAAGGTCTTTAGGTATGAAAATGAGCTCCATGAGTGGAGTCTTTCTGCAAAAGAACTTTCTGATACACCTAGGAGAAGTACAGTTGTTGGCTGAAAAACCACATGCTTATGTGGTGAAAGTTAGCTTCCTTTTAAAATGTCCATTGTAAAACAGTGTGAAACTGCTTCCACAACGAAATGTTCAAGTAGAGCAACATTGAACATCACTAGGTGTTCAACTTCCAAAGCGAAGTTAGTGGAACAAACTGGTTTAGGTGAGTGTATTGTACAATTTGGTTGGAAGCAAGATTCCCTATTATTACTTAGCTTTGAAAGTGTAGTGTATTCTTAGGCCCAAAACTCAACTTGCAGGTATAACAAATATCTTTAGGTATGAAAATCAGCTTCTTGAGCGGAGTCTTTCTGCCAAAGATCGTTCTGATACTCCAAGGAGAAGTAGAGTTGTTGGCTGAACAACCACATGCAGTATCTGGGAAAAGTTAGCTTCCTTTCAATAGGTCCATTGTTAAACAGTGTCAAATTGCTTCCAAAACCAAATGTTCAAGTAGAGCACAATGGTACACCACAAGGTGTTCAACTTCCAAAGTTATGTAAGTAGAACAAACAGGTTTCTGTAAGTGTATGAGAAAATTTGGTTGGAAGATTTCCCTAGTATTTCTTGGCTTAGGAAGTCTAGTGCGTTCTTAGGCCCAAAAGTCAATCTGTACCTACAACAAAGATCTTTAGGTATGAAAATCAGCTCCATAAGTGGAGTCACTCTGCCAGAGATCTTTCTGAATCTCCAAGGAAATGTACACTTTTTGGCTGAAAATCTATATGCTTATCTTGGAAAATTGTGCTTCATTTCAAAAGGTCCATTGTAAAACAGTTTCTAACTGCTTCTAAAACCCAGTTTTCTAATAGAGCAATATTGACCATCACTAGGTGTTCACCTTGCAAAGTTAAGTAAGTGGATCCAACTGGTTTGTGTACGTGTATTGTAAAATTTCATTGGAAGCGGGTTTCCCTCGTATTACTCTGCTAAGGAAGTGAAATTCATTCATAGGCCCAAAACTCAGCTTGCAGCTACAACAAAGATATTTAGGGATGAAAATGAGCTCGATGAGTGAAGTCTTTCTGCCAAAGTTCTTTCTGAAACTGCAAGGAGAAGTAGAGTGTTTGGCTGTAAACCCACATGCTTATGTGGGGAAAGTTACCTTCCTTTCAAAACGTCCATTGTAAAACGGTGTCAAACTGCTTCCACAACCAAATGTTCGAGTAGAGCAACATTGAACATCACTAGGTGTTCAACTTCCAAAGTTAAGTAAGTGGAACAAAGTGGTTTCTGGACCTGTATTGTAAAATTTCTTTGGAAGCGAGTTTCCCTAGTATTATTTTGCTTAGGAAGTGCAGTCCATACTTAGGACCAAAACTCGACTAGGAGATACAACAAAGATTTTTAGGTATGAAAATGAGCTCCATGAGTGGAGTCTTTCTGCCAAAGAACTTTCTGATACTCCTAGGAGAAGTACAGTTGTTGGCTGAAAAACCACATGCCTATGTGGGGAAAGTTAGCTTCCTTTCAAAACGTCCATTGTAAAACAGTGT